>CAUYSK010085375.1:0-19043 GCA_963575035.1 Avahi laniger | reverse complement strand
GTTTCTGCCACATACATCATTAAGCTAAACAGAAATTTAAAGCGGTACATATATACACAGTATTACAATCTCAGTGGGGCATTTGTAAAAGTTTCTTATTTTTCAATAATTTATAACAATTTAGTAAAAAAAATAGTCAATAGGGTCACTATTCTTTTCTCCCTCTATTCCACTTTGATACATTACTGTTAACAGTAATTCTTTTTTTTCTTTTTTTTTAAATTCAGGATATTGTGGGCCCAGAAATATTTTGGTGACATGAAATGCATTTGCCTGGCTCAAGCCGGGGCTACAAGTGGGTCCTTCCTCCATACCGTGCACGCTGTTTCCATTAGTTGTGGGTGTTCCGCCAACCCCCCCACCTGACCGGCACCCGGTGAGTCTCACTACCGTGTGTAAAACTTAGTGTTGGTCGGTTAGTACCAGTTTGATGGCCAGTACATGTGATGCTTGTTTGTCCATCCTTGTGATACCTCACTTCGAAGGATGGGCTCAATCTCTGTCCAGGATGATACAAGAGGTGCTAGATCACCATTGTTTCTTGTAGTTGAGTAGAACACCACGGTATACATAGACCACATTTTATTAATCCACTCATGTATGGATGGGCATTTGGGTTGTTTCCACATCTTTGCAGTTGTGTATTGTGCTGCTGTAAACACTGGAGTGCAGATGTCTTTATTATACATTTTTTTTTTTAATTATTATACCAAGGTATTGTGAGGGTACAAACATTCTAGTTACACTTCATGTCTTTGCCTTCCCCAAATGCAGGTTAAAGGCGTGCCCTTCCCTCCCTTCAGTGCTCCCCGTGTCCCCTAGTTGTAGATTTGCCCCCCATTCCCCCAATCCCTGGAGAGTATTTCAAAATTTCTTCTTTTTAATGATTAGGGTACTTAACAGTTGTATCTATTTATAGGGCACATGTGGTGTTTTGATATAGGTATACAATGTATATTAATCAAATCAGGATAACGGGGGTATTCATCACCTCAAGCATTTATCATTTCTTTGTATTAGGAACATTCCAATTCCACTCTTTCAGTTATTTTAAAATATATCCTAACTTAAGATTGGTTATAGTCTGTTTTTTGTACAATCAAATATTGTTCATTGTATTTTTCTGTATTTTTGCTTCCATTAACTATCTACATTAGATTCTTATTCAGAGGCACTTGCTCTAGCAATTATGTAAATTACAAAAATAAGTTCAGGAAAACTACACTGTGAAGGAAGGGAACTAACACTTACTACTTATTTGCTGATGTGGTAGGTATTTGCAGACATTATTGCTTTAATCCTAAGAGCAATCTTAGGAAGAACGTGTTATAACTTCCATTGTTCTGAGAAGGAGGCTGAGCCTTATGAAAGATTCAAACACCTAAAAAGTGGCCGAGCTGGGTTTTCTACCCAACTTCTGACACCAAAGCCTATGCTCCGTATTTTTTGTTAGCATGAATGTTCAAGAAGGCATAACTTCTTCCAGTTTTGTCGGTGTATTTTTGGATGTTTCTACTGTGTGATTTCTCACCTAGAATTGCATTCAATTTAGTAAACACTTCTTCAATGCTAGCTATGTGCCAGATTACTGTGCCTGGTGCTAGAAAAGTCATTCTAAATTCAGACCTTTAGAATTCTATTGCTTATCACTATTAAGATGACTAAAGACAGGCAGGTACCCTCTGGAGGCAGATTGGGGAAAGAAAAATACACTTTGGCATCTTATTTGGGGTTTGATTTCAAGTACCATCATGCACTAACTCTTTAATTTTGGGCAAATTTTACCTCTTTGGATCAGTTCCTTCATCTGTAGAGGAGAGGTGATGGCACTTGCATTACAGTGTCGTATTGAGGATTGAATGAGGGAATGGATGCGAAAGATGTGGCATAGAGTGGGTACTGCTCATCTCCATTCTTATTGCTGACAGTTCCAATTAGAAAACAGCCAAAGGTTTAGGTTGGAGCCAAAAAAATTTTCGGTTATGGTCTGTATTCATTTTCATCTGCCTATACTGTATATAAATAATATAATCATTGATTAGGTATGTGATATTCATACTAATAGTATTGTATTTATATCTTTTTATTTCTTATCAGAGCTTAGTTTCTCTTAGTTTATGCATTTGAAACTAAGCCATTATTTTGACCACTGGAGGCAAAAGTAGAAGAAAAAATAAGCGCTATTCTCTCCAAATCTAAATCTGCAATCAAGCCCTGAGCATCTTCTACCCTGGACCCTGGAGTCTGTGTAGATGAGAATCCTGTTGATTAATCAGAAAGGCAGATGCTAATGTGCTAATCCCTAGTATTTTTCCAGGAGTCAGGTCACACCTCCCTGTCTGCTTCTGTTGATTTGCCTGCCTTTGTTTTCCTGTCACTCTGACTCTTCAGAGCCACATCCTAGGATTTATACATTTCACCTTCCATTGCAGTGTGGTAAACGTTGCCGCACAAGAGCGGACACCTATTTTATTATACTGGGTTTGTTATTGTTATGTTGGCCTTTTAAATGGTAGGTTCCTGACTTTGCAGCCCTCAACACCTGGGCAGCTCCAGGTAGGGCCTAAGAAAGGCTCATCTCTCTGCTGGTATAGAGAGAGATGGCCTACTGCCAGGAGCACTGTACTGAGATATCTTCGTTATGACTTCATGTTATTGCCAGAGTGATTAACATTCTTTTGAAATGATGGAAACTATTTGATTAACTGAAAGATCTTTCTCATAAACAAGGAGTAGTTTTTAAAAAAAATTTTAAAAGTTACAAATTTGTGATAACTTTTATTTTTCCAGTGCTGTCAATTGGCTATGATCTGCTCTGTTTTGGGGTTTTGTTGTGGGTGTGCTTTTTATTTCAAAGGCTTTTGGATGTGTGGAGAAAGCAGATAAAATTCTGCAAGTTGGTTATCTCAGGTAATGCTTAAAGCAGAATTGCCATGGCAAGACATGTTTTGGTAGAAATTCTGGTGCCGTTGACTTTTACTTTATCATCCTTATTCAATTCCGAACAACAGGCAGTAGCTTGAAATTCTTGTTTCTATTAAATGAAAACTCACCCTTTTACTGAAATGTGTTATTTATCCTGGTTTTGCTTTCTAATAGTAAACAGATAAGCATTACTGTTTTCAGAGCCAAACTAAGATTAAAGTAGGGCTTTATGTTTAAGCATCTTGATTCTAGCCATACCAGCACATATATTTTGCTTCATTGCTTTCTATTGCAAGAAGTTGAAACAAAAAAATGCATGACTGGATGAATTTGAATTTGAGTAAGTACTTGAAGGGATGTGTGTTGTATGGTTTCTTAAGGCAGAAGCTTATAGCAATGATTTGTGATATTTTCTTATATAAGCATTTGATATCAATCACACTCTATGTGCTTCTTTAGCTGAAATCCACAAATTTTTATGTATTATAATTTCATTTTATTTTCATTTAGTTCAAAATATATTCTAATTTCCCTTGAGCCTTTCTATTTGACCTGTGGCTTATTTAGAAATGTGTTGTTTAGTTTCTAATTATTTGGTTATTTTCCAGATGTCTTTTTTGTTATTGATTTTTAGTACACTTCTGTTATGGTCAAACAAAATACTTTGTAGGGTTTAATTTTTAAGTTTGTTTTGTGGCCCAGGATATGGTATATCTTGGTAACTGTTCCTTCTTTGCCTGAAAAGAACAATCATTCTGCTGTTGTTGGTATAGTGTACTATAAATATCAGTTAAGTCAAGTTGGTTGGGAGTGCTGTTTAGTTTTTCTATATCTTTGCTGAGTTTCTGTCTATTTTTCAATCAGTTACTGAGAGAGGAGTGTTGAAGTCTCCAAGTATACTTATGGACCTACCTATTTTTTCTGTTCTGTCAGAATTTGCTTCATGTAATTTGGTGTCCTGTTGTTAGATGAATATATAATTAGGTTTCTTATGCCTCCTTGTTGAATTGATAATTTTATCATCATGAAATGTTCCTTTTTATCTTCAGTTTTTTTGTTTTGATATCTATTTTGTTTGATGTTAGTGTAGGTACTTCAGCTTTCTTTTGATTAGAATTTGCCTGGTATATAATGTGGCTTTCTGTAGACAGCATATAGTTAGGCCCTTTTTGTATCACATTGCATATTTTAATTTACATGTTTAGACCATTTACATTTAATATAATTATTTATATAGTTGGATTTAGATACAGAATTTTATTTCTGTTTGTGCTTTTTTTTTTCTTTCTGGTGTACCTTATTGCCACCTATTGTATTATTTGACTCTTTTGGCATTTTATTTTATTTTGCCAATTGCCTTTTTGGCTCTGTCTCTTTACAATCATGCACTGCATAACGACATTTCAGTCAACTATGGACCACGTATACAATGGTGGTCCCATAAGATTATACTCCTCTACTTTTACTATATATTTTTATGTTCAGATATGTTGAGATACACAAATACTTGTCATGGTATCTACAGTATTAAGTGCAGTAACATACTGTACAGGTTTGTAGCCTGGGTGTAGTAGGCTATACCATCTAGGTTTGTGTAAATACCCTCTACGATGTTTATACAAAAACAACCTTGCCTAATGATGCATTTCTCAGAACTTGTCCCTGTCATTAAGTGATGCTTGATTGTGTTATTAGGGTTTTTAAAATTTATACACAGCTCACTTTGGCAGTCTACTTAGAACAAGCATATAGTTCATTATTCCCAAGCAGTTAGAATCTTTGCTTTTAACTGCCAGATATTTTAAAAAAATATTTGAGGAAGAAAAATCTACTTTTTATTATTTCTCTAGCTCTTTATTTCTGTTATTTTTCTTCATCATGAAGAACTTCTTTAAGCATTTCTCTTATCACAGGTCTTCTGATGAAAAATTCTATATTTTTTCTTTGAGGATGTTTTTATTTTGACTTTATTCCTGCAGTATACTTTGACTGTAATCCTGGATTGAGAGTTCTTTTCCTTCAGTACTTTAAAAATGTTGTTTCATTTTCTTTTGGCCTCCATGGTTTCTCATGAGAAATTTACAGTAATTTGGATTCTCCCCTATATGTAATGTTCCTTTTTTCTCTGATGCTTTCACCAACTTGACTGCAGTGTATCTAGGTATGGTTTTCTATGAGTTTATCTTTAGGGTTCCTTTGGCTTATTGCATCTGTTAATTAATTTTTTAACAAACTTGGGATGCTTTCAGCTATTATTTCTTTAAATATATTTTTCCTGTATTGATCCTTTTCCTTTCTTAGAACCTCATAACAAAATAGTTTGACCTTTTCATATTGTTCCATGTCTGAGATTTCTGTTCATTATATTCCTTTTTTAAAACAGTCATCATTCTTTCCTTTCTTTAGATTGGATAATGTTCATTGATTTATCTTTAAATTCACTGACAATTTTTCTTTTTTCATCTCAATTCTGCTATTGAGACAACATACAAAATTAATAAATTTCAGATATTGGATTTTTTGTTTTTTTTCTTTTGCTTTTGCTCTTGGGTCAAAATAACGAGATAAAGGAGGAAAACAAATTTGTACATTTCTCTATTTTTTATGGTTGATTTATCTCTGAGAAGTTTTTCAATTCATTTCAAGAGTATGTTCATATTTACCATTATTATAATTATTTCTTTAAAATCTTAATTTTGACATTGGGGTCATCGTGGGACTAGCCCCCGTTGCTTGTTGGTTTCCTTATATATTGGTCAGATTTTCCTCGTTCTTTGTATATTGAGTTTGGATTATATCCTGGACTTTTTGAATAGTTTATGAGACTGAGTCTTATTAAAAATCCTCTTAAGAATGTTGATTTCTTTTTTTAAAAAAAATAAAAATATATGTTTTTAACAAGCAATCAACCCATTTAGGTTTACCCTACTTTCGTGGGGAGTTTGCCCAGTGTTGTATCTGTTTTCAAAGCCTGTTTTGGGTTTACTTTATGCATTCACCACTCTGAGGTTTATTTGGGACTTGGGTGGTGGTTTTTATCATAGCTCAGTTCTCAGGGACTTTGCCAGGTTTCTTTGTGTCTGTGTCATGCAAGTGCAGGTTGGAGTGAGCCTGGGACTTGTGTTTATACAAAGCATTAAAGGATCCTCTTCTCCAGCTCTTTTCCTCATTGGATTTTCCTCAGTACTTTCTGATTCACAGGGGTCTGTTTTACTGTTTCTCTGTCTAAAAAGTCTAGTGTTTCTCTCAGTTTAGCACCTTGTGCTATTGTAGAGTTCTGCCCATCTGGAGCTGCCCTGGGATGAAGCAACCAGAGTGGGAACAGCGTGTCGTGGTGGAGAGAAATGCTGATACCCTCACATTCTTCAGACCATTTGGGTTTATTTTTCCAGTTCCTTTGAATCCAGAGATGGGTTTTCATTCCAGATTTTAAATGCCTGTGTCACAGCTGTGGCAGTAGTACAACTTTGTGATTGCAGGTGGCTTCTGAGCAGGACTGGGAGAGAGAAAAAGAGGAGAAAAAAGGAAAAGAAAAAAAAATAAGAAAAGGATTCCCTCCATATGCCCTGTTTGCAGAGGTTCATTTTTTTAAGTCTTCTGGAAAGAAAGAAAGGGGAGCCTTGAAGATTTTCATTGTTGTTGTTGTTTTTTGCCATCTGCACCCAATATGTATTTCTGGGACTCAGACCTACCCATGGGTCAAAGCAGGGATATAAAGGAGGGAAAATATTCAGAGAACTATCATGATACTGGTTGTTCCTTAAATTTTGACTTCTCTTCCTAAATCACCTGCTCTTATTTATTTTTCAGAGTTTAAGTAGTTTGATGTATTATTTCCCCAGAGTTTTTATAGAATCAGTGGACAGAGGGAGAGGATGTATTGGGCTTACTACATTTTGGCCAGTATCAGAAACCCAAAATAATGCTTTTAAAATTAAAGATTATTTTGCCAATAACAAAATACACATTATAGAAAATTTGGGAAATATGATATTAGAAGAAGAAAATTACTGGTATTCTCATAAGTTAAAATTTAATAGTCTTAGCATTTTTATGGATATTCAGTCCACTTTGTAATGTAAAAGTAACTTATAGAGGTGATCATATTATGGACAATTTTGTATCTTGCTTTTTTCCTTCAAAAAAGGAAATTTTTTTGGTGTTATTAAAATTATACTTACAATGAGTTTATAATTAGTTCATTGCATAAATCCATTAGTTCAATTATTCTTCTAGTGTTGGATTTAAAAAAATTTGCTACCATAAAATTGCTGTATTAACATCTTTGTGTGTAAGCATTTCCATAAACTTAGATATGTTTTAGGCTTTGTTTATAAATGTATAGTTGCTAAGCCAAAGGGTATGAATGTTTTTAAGGGATCGGTTTGATAATTCTAAATCGTATAACACCATCATCTTACCAACGTACTCTCCCACTGGCAACGTGTAAGAGTGCCTAATCCTGGCAATTGAGGCTGTTCCACATATCTTGTAGGAGCCCAGAGCCTAATGGGGGCTGTGTCTACTCCCTTGAACCCTATGGACCTAATCAGGCCTCTGTTCATTATCCAGAACACTCACGTTCTGAAGACTGTCTTGCTGCACCATTATAAGCTATATAGGCTGTTTCTCACCTTCTCTATGAGATTAGGTCACTTGACCTGGCACAATCATGGCTTGTGCAATAGTTGTACTATTTGAGCCAGTCACCTGACAATGGGGAAGTCAAGTATCTCAAACACCATGAAGGCCCTTCACCGTCAGCCTTGCCCATTGTGTGATGCTCTCTGTTTCTTCCCACTCTTGCTTCACAATTTGTGCTTTAGTCATACTGAACCATTGTTTGTAACATGCTATTTCTCACCTTCGTATCTTTATTCACGCCTTTCTTTTCCATGTCCTCCCATCTTCTTCCTCTACCACCCCAGCCACATGAGTGCATCTCACATAAACAGAGACACAGACACATACTTGCAAGTTCCTAGGTGTTACTCTTCCTTCAGAATGTTCTTTGCTGAACAAACCCTTTGTACCACTCCTCTCACCACAGTAGTGTATATATTCGTTTAGCCTGTGGACTTTTCCCCCTGCTTTGATAGATGATGAATCTGCAAACCAGAAACATTTTATTTTGTAGCCCCAGAGCCCAACACAATGCCTAGTCCATGCTAGGAATTTAAGAAACATTGGCTAGTTGAATGAATGCATATATGCATGAATGAATGAATACTTCTTAAGTGTCCTTGCTTCTGCTCATTCTTAATGTGCTCTAGTGGCTTAAGGGAACATTTTATTTTTTGTTGGTTTGAGTGTGTCTGTCTGCTAGTGATAATAGTGGTCAGAGATGTGTGGATGGTTCTCTCAACACCGCTATATTATGAACCATAGTTTTTTGATGTACAGGGTTAAAAATGGATACAGACTCATGTGGCTTGAGCAGTTATTTCTGGCTCTGGAATGAAAGCAGGACACAAATCTTTGTATATTTTGTGTTAACTGATGTTGTGTTCCATGGAGTCAATGTTATTTTGTCTTTTTTCCTACACTTTTTCTTTTCTTTCTTCTTTGTTTTTAGTTTTCTACCCTTTAAAGTTATACATTTTGTGCATATGAAAACTTCAATTTGTATAACTGAAGTTATTTTATAATTGGTCAGTTAAAGAACTCAGAGTCATTTGGTCTCACTCTTGTAAATCAAAAACAGCTTAAAAATGTAAAATACAAAAGTGGCTATTTAGAAAAGGGCATTTGAGGCAATAAAACTGTTCAGCTATAAAAATGTTGCTAGTTTTCTTCTCTACCCCTAATTCACTAGGAGAAAAAGAAGGCACATCCAAACTCAGTTAAATACATATTTTAATAATTCCAAATAAATGTCAGTCTATTCTAAGGCAAACAGGCCATGAAATAAAATGCAGGTAAATACATAAAGCACAAATAAAGCAAAATCTCACAAGATTATCCAGCTACATGTATTCTCTCTGGATCTTAACCCATTAATCTCAACTAAAAGTTATAAATCAGCATTGTCATCTTTACTTTTTACCCTTTTTTTCTGGCATTCTTTTTTATAATCATCCTTCCAGAAGTGCCATATCATGGGGAAAACATCCACCTTTTTCTTCTTTCGTTTCCTAAAATAGTTGTAGCTTGCAATTGTTGTTAGGTGGTCATGTGTTACTTAGGATCAGACTTCAGATCGTGCTGTCTTTAGAGGTCAACGTGAATTTGGATTTGGCAACTGCCAAATGATTTGGCCTGTATTATTCATTGAAAGAATCATTAAGTGCCTATTATATGCCAGGTATGGTACAGGCATGGAAGTTTCCTGGTGAGAAAACTGTTTGCTTTTTCAGAGCTCACGTAGGCAGCAGCCCAGTGAGGAAATGACCAAGAGGACATGCAATTGCAAATCACACTGTGACATCCAGTGTAACATGATAAGGGTGAATGAAATGAGAGATGCTCTGAGGGCACATAGAGTTACCTTGGTGGATCAGGGATGACTTCAGCAATTAGAACTGCAATTGTTGATGTTATTGAGATATAATTTGGGATATTAAAAGTCCTTCTGTGCTTTTGGATATGGGTATTTAGCTCTTAGCACTGGGTTTCCAAGTATGTTCTTACCACTATATAACTTACTATAAAAATCTTCCTCTTTCTGGCATTGCATCTTTAACATTATAGAGCATCCAAATAACTCTTCTTGGAATCTGTAATAAAATCCATAAGGCATATTTATGCGGGGCACCTAGCTTGATTTCCTTCCTCTCTATATCCTCAGGCCAAGTGGGAACAGTATTGCCATCAATGTTTGCCAAGAGCAATTGCCAGAAGGAGTATTATAGGAGGCTTGTTTGTTAAGGTGAGGTTACATGCAGCCCACCTAACTCTTTGGCAATTGACAAAATTGTAGTTTAAATTACTCAGGGGTAAAAGAGGGAACTTTTGTCAGTAGTTTTGAATAGAGGAAAAAGTGTTGTCTCTAGAGAAATTAGAATTTAAAGCATGCTCTTCTCTCTTTTTGGAGCTGGTCCTGGTAACTGTGTGCATTTCGATTCTCTCCTAACTGGATGAATGATACTTTGTAGCACTCAAGCAAATTGGGATGAGTCGCTTGGATCTAGTCCCATGCTTATCACTGAGTAACTGCAAATGCCATGTTGACTACACATTTTCCCCTCGAACCATCCACATACAATAGGAATCACATCACAAACAAGAGTCTGCTGTTTTTGTGTATCAATTTAAAAATGTTTATAAAATATTTTTTTCTTTTTTTGTGGGGGCGGGGATATGTTTAAACAATTATAACATATTTATTTTTTGGTATAGCCAGGGGTAGTGTAAACCCGTATGTTTGGGTTCCAATTCTGGCTCTGTGTAACCTTGGTAAGTTACTCAACATCTCTGTGCCTCAGTTTCTTCTTGTGTAAAGTGGGAACAAAAGTAATTATTTACTGTAAGAATTAAATAAGTTAATATACTTAAAGTACTTAAAATAGTACCTAGCATGAAAAAATACTCAAGGACTACTAGAAATCATTAAAAATTAACCAACCCTGAATTATATGGCATCAAAGAGAATAATATAGATGTAGGTATGGTTAGGGTTTGTTGCTAAAGGTCTACATAGCCAATGAGAGTTGTTTGGTTGTGGGCATTGTATAATATATGCAAATTTTTAAAAAAAGTGATTTTGATAGCACTTTTATTTCAGCATATTATGGGGATACAGACGTTTAGGTTATGTATGTGGTCCTTACCCCCCTCTTCCCCCCCTAAGTCTGAGTTTCAAATATGTCCATCCTTCGGGTGGTGCGCATTGCACTCTTTGTTGATAGCACTTTTTGACCACTGCTTTCATCCAGTTTTTCACGTACATCCTCCCTACTTGGTATCCAAGGGAGCATTTTTTTCCCCTCTGAAATATTTCATTTGTTTATCACAGTTAATAATCATATAAATCAATTAAAATTATCCTTGAAATTTTGCAGTCTACAAGTTTGTCTGTTGGCAGCTTTTTTGAAACAGTTTCGTCTTAAACATGTTTTATGAATAAAAATTGTTTAGCAGAGTTTGGTTTGTTTGCACTTTCTTTCACATTATTTATTTATGTTATTTTATTTTGGACTGTCTTTTTTTTGCTTGAACTTACTGTTTTGTGAATTGAGGCTCTCCCTTTGTTTATAATATTGCTTTGTGATGGCTTTTGTCCTTTTATTTTTTTTCTGTTGCATTTCTTACCACTTGAAATATAATTTTTCTTGGTAATAAAAAAAGGCTTTAAGAGAATTTAATTCAGTTTTTATTATACATTGTGTTATCCTTGCATTCACATATGAGCAAAGAGTGAACCTTAGATCTAATGACAATTGTTGCATTGCATGCAACGTGAACTTTAAAAGCAGCATAAAGGCTAACTCTCATTTGGTGAAATTTGACTGATTCTCACCTCTACAGAAATCCTTTAAAGTCATTTCTTTTCTTAGCCCTTTGTTATATGCGTGAGTTCTGAATCTATGGTAAAGTTTTTAATGTCAGTCCATCTCATTTATGTAAGTTGTCCAAACTAAAAGGAATTTTGTATTATGTCTCATTTTAGTCTCCATTCAGGAAAGCCTTCTTTGGTTGGATTAAACCCAGCCGATGTCAAAGGTAATAAGCCTCTTCCTATAATGCCTTTCCCACAACATAAATGAAAAATCTCACTTAAAAGAGAAAAGGATGTTTAGTAAGGGTAAAACATTACTTAGCAGTTATTCTGAAATTTTTGGCAAGGGTCACTGTAGGCATAATATAATCTCACTTTTATGCATATATGAAATTCACAATTTATAAATTTTCCCAATGTTTCCAGATACTTTTTACCTAAATATAATACTCTACTATGTCTTCTTTGGTAAGGACTTTTTCTACTGAATCCCCTGAATTTTGCACATTTTATTGATCTAGCAGCATTGAATACACTTGTCTTATTTTTGAATGATCCTTGGTTCCCGCAAGTTTTTCTCTTTCCTTCCTTCCTACATAGTATAGATACTAATAATTTTGCTGAGTGGTAAGATTCCAAATGGGTTGTTAAAATTGAGAGTGTTTTGTTGTTGCATTTACCTTGACACTTATTAAGTGCCTATTCTGTGCCAGGCTGAAGATGCCCCCAAATAAAAGATGAATCTCTGTTTTGAGATTCGAAATAATGGTGATGAAGATGTCTATAAAGGTCCCACTTCTGTGTGTGGTGGTAAGTATAACGATGAGGCACATGTGGTGTGCACTGTTGAGAGCTCAAAGCAAGGGCTTCCAGGTAGACAGGCTGGCCATCTGGGAAAGGCCCGCAGATTAAGTCTTAAGGAAGAGTAGAATTTAGCTAGAAGCCGGGGGGTGTGGGAGGTGAGCATGAGCCTGAGAGGCAGGTTGGAACTCCAGCCAATAACAGCAATTTTACATGGTTACATAAAACAGTATGTATAGGTCACCACAAGACATGGCCAGTTCTGCAATAACATTCCTAAAAATTACTTCTGGAAAATTGTACAATAAGAAAACCCACAGGGCTTATGGGAAAAGGGGGTCTAGGGCAAAATGTTAAAGAATTGGTCAGTGACATGGAAGAAAAGATAAGAACCTAAAAAACATGATAGCACAGTTTTGCACATGTGCGTGTACTTGTTTTTGTTTCCTATGTGGCTTGGTTCAGCGGATACAGTTTCCTGTGTTCACCTAGGTGTTTCCCAAAGATGAAATTGCATATAAACAAATGCAAAATTCAAATTTGGTTATGCTTCAATTGTTTCCTAATATAATAATTGTGTTGGAACAAATCTGTGTTTTCAGAACAAGTGCTATTGCAGAATTGACTCTGTGGTACTGTTGCAAGGTAACAAGGCAGGTGGGGAGTGACAAGGAATGAGTTAGGGTTTCAGGCTAAGGCTTCCATTCCCATCTTTAGCATCTTTTTAATACTTCGTAATTTAAAAAGGTCATTATTATTTCCTTAAACATCTAGCAATCCATTTGATCTTTCATGACCACAATGGTTTTCATGTCAATTCTGTTCTCTCCAGTATTCCCCTCTGTACTCCAGAGGGAATTTTCACATGATCACAATATCTGTTTCTGACCCTTGTTGCTCCTGAGAGTTGCCCTCTTTGTTGTCTGTAGCCTGGTCTTTTCCTTTCCATCATCTCTTGTCAAGTCTTTTTTGCATTAATGTGGGGGCTGCTAAGAATTCAGTTTTGTGCTATAACTGCTACCTAAACCGTGCTTGACCTTAAGTAGTTACCTTGCTATTTTTTGGTTTCTAAGCAAATTGGCATACTTCATGAGTTGCTGCTGGTATGTTTAGATGTAAGAGGTCATGCTTTCTTGAAAATTTATCCTTGAGTGCTCACTGCTTGAATCTGTACTTAGCAATTAAAATTAAGTGGACCTGAGGGGAATTAGGAATTCTTTTAGATCACTTACGAATTTAGAAAAATAAAACCTTACATATCTCTCAGTTGTAATAAATAGCTGCTGGTGTCTCCTGAACTTGTAATATAATGTCAGGTACAACACTGCATACTTACCAGGATTATCTCATTTCATTTTTATAATGGTTCTAAAAAGTAAGTACTACTATTATCTTCATTTTACGCATTAAGACAACTGAGACTAAGAAAGTTAAGTGACTTGTCCAAGGTCACATAGATACCTGTTCAAGTTCACATGGTGAATTATCCATGAGAACCTGGGTAGTTTGATGCATAGCTTACGCTTTTATCCATTGCTGCATAATTGAAATGGTTTGCTGCAGACATTGTAGGCATTTTAATCTTGTATTGGGAAGTGGACAGACATATGTCAGTGTGAAGAACCATGATGTTTGGATAGTTTTTGAATCAGATTTACTAACACTTAAGTGTCTGCACTTAGCTACATAAATGTATCATTCAGAACATTATATGATCATTCACTCAGAATATGTTAGTGGTACTTGAATTAATATCAACTAAATTTTCTACCCACACTTTTGTTAGTCTTTTTCGTTAGCTAAACTGTGGCTCCTAGTGGTAGCATAGATGGGGAGGAGAGGATCATGACCCCTTCCCTGTTGCAGGTTTAGACTTCTCCCGTATATAAAGTCACTATATACATGCTGGGGCGGGAATGGGGCATGCGTACATAACTATGAGAAATGTGCTGAAACATGAAACACATGACTATAAATAAGTCAGCTATTTAATTCTGTTGCTGTATTCAAAATAAAAAAAAAAAATGGAAACTGAGAATGAGGACGCTCCAGCACCATCTCATGCAGAGATCGTGGGTAGGTTTTTCCCCTTCAGTGTCAGTGCCTCTGTTGATGACACTTGGTGACTTTGGTGATGGGGCTTCATGACATTGGTGGGGGTGTTGTGATGTGCTGTCTACTAAGTACCTGTGTCTCTAACCAAAGATTTGACCTCTAGCAATTAGAGATGGGTGAAATTGGATATCAAGCATAATGGAAAATCTTGACAGTTTACAGTGCCTTTCCAGATGTATTACTTTATTTACTGCAATTCTGTGAGGTAGGCAGGAAAGCTATTATTCTCTTTTAATAGGTGAGGAAATGGAGATTCTAGAGGGTTAATTGACTTGCTCAGGGTTACAACCAGTAAGCGATAAAGCTGTGACATGACATACAATCTTTTGCATCCTGTTCCAGCGGATTTTCCTGCTCTGCTCTGTTCCTCATTATGTGGCAGTTTCATGTACAGGTAGCAGCTGCTGCATCAGACAATTGCTTCTACAGCCTCTTTCTTTATATTGTAGTATTTTGATGTTTCTCGTCATCCTGTGTGACTGGAAGTCTGGGATCTGAGGACTCCAAATTCCTGTCAAGGAAGTCCTAGACCGATTGCCTCTAGAGTTGAATAGATAGAAAGTGGCAAGTCCTTACATAGAATATTTCTTTGGAATTTGCCATCAAATGGTCTTTAGGAGAGAGAGCTCAGTCTGAAAGAGGGAGAGATTTTCATTTTGTCTTTGAACAGAGCGGAGGACTCGGCACGTGATTAAACTATGTATTGCATTGGGCCTGGTGGAAGGGAAAACAAAATGTCTTGAATAAATAGAAATCTCCTGTTTCTGCCTTGTGGACTTTAGGGATTGGATTCTCATTCTGGAGATTCTCTATCCCCACTACTCTGTTCTCTGAGAAAGGCACTTGTCTATTTTTTATTACTATGTCCTTAGCTCTTAGGAGCCACTCACGTAATTGAAGGATAAATGAATGAATGTTGGTTTTCTTTTTTTCTCTTGGGTCAAATCCCCTGAATCATTAGGAGGTTAGTATGACATGGTGGTTAAAATAAGACTTTAGAATCAGATGCACCTAGGCTTGATTCCTAAATTTGGCTTTTCCTAATCACTACCTTATCCCTCTGAGTCTTAGCTCTCTTAACTGTCAAATGGATAGATTTCAATGACCACATGATATTCTGTATGAAAAGAATTTAGCATGGTATTTGGTACATAGGAAATTTTAAATCAGAGCTAGCTGCTATCATTATCCTCAGGATTCACTGGGACCTCCACATTTTTCATAGTTTGGGCTGAAAATCCCAAGATTATCATACCTGCTTCTGTTTCATCTCTAAATCAGGATGCGGTTTTTAAGATTCTAGTACCTCTCTAACCCCGAACTCTTCATCTTATCAAGTCACTTTGCACATTTGGATGCTGATGCGCTGACTTTTGCTTATATTCTTCGGTCAGTTTGGGCTGAAGTCTTGGATATCAATAGAGCCTTTCACGCTAGTGTCTACATTTGTCTTAACAAGTTTTTGAGGAAAACATAGGCCCAATTCTGATCTATGCAGATCAGCACAAGCAAAGTGACATCTCTGAAGAACCTTTTTGTATCTGGTAAAAGACCCTTGCTTGATTGTTCCCATGATCATTTTTCATCTTTTACATAAGTCTAGATTAGAGTTTCTCAGCCTCAGCACTGTTGACATTCTGGATTGGGTAATTTAATTCTTTATGATGGGAGACTGTCCTATGCATTGTAGGATGTTTAGCAGCATCACTGGCCCTATGCATTAGATATCAGAAGCATTTTCCCCCTCCTAGTTTTGACAACCAAAAATATCTTCAGATTTGCCAAATGTTCCCTGGGGAACAAAATTACCTCTGGTTGAGATCCACTGGTGTAAACTTTACTATAATATGCTATTTCTCTGCTGGATACTTCCCCCTTTAAACTAATGATTGACTTTTCTCCTTTCTTCCTTTCTCACTGTCATTCATTTTCTTATCTCCCTCCTTTTCCCTCTTGTACTGAGAACACTCATTTGCTCAGGTTGAAGTAATTACTAAAGTGCTCTGAGTGCCCAGGTTTAAAATCAAAGCTGTTTTGAAAGTGCTCAATGATTATAAAAGTCTCAAGGGCTATAACAATACTCAGAAAGTCAAAATATTACAGTATTTTTGCTCTTGTCTAGCTTTTTAAAGGAAGAATTGGATTTTGTTAAAATTGTGAGGCAAGTGACATTTAGGTTTTACTCTTTTTTTACTTTCTGTTGTCTCCTGATATCCCCTTTCCAAAACTTCAAATGTATTTCTCATTTACCCTCTGTAATGCAAAATATTTTTCTTTCAGTCCTCAACATCATAAGGAGTCCTGTATATATTGGATCTTAGGTAATTATTGGGAGAGCCAGATGATCAATCTAATTTATTTGAAATTGGAAATAATTCATAGGATTTACTGTGTTACTTCTCTTAGCATTTGAGTTTTGTGAAAATAAGACTTTGTATTAATAACATAAAGACTAAGTCTCAAAGACAGTGTTAAAGTGAAATGAATTTTTGGCAGATGAGAAAGTTTCAGATATGAGTCATCTTTGGACCTCATAAGTCATGTCTCGCAGACAACCATTTTCTCTGTGTAGTGATAACCAACATACATTTAAAGAGTTTCAAAATAGAGATTGCCCCACCTTCTTGCCATCCTTGCAGTTCTTTGGAGTCATTCCTGTTGGATGTAACTATGTCTTCTAATTATATGAATTTTGTTACTGGTATTGATGTGGTTTTGCCATATTAAGTGGTCTGTGAGTAGATAAGGACGTTGAGCAAAGGGACGAGGTGTTTGTTGACGCAAGGTGCTGGAGGATGGAAACTAGGTGTGTGTAAATTACGTGAGAGGCTTTGTAGAGGGTAGTGGTATAGGTCCAGTTGCGGGAGAGAGTTAATTTATTCTGAGGATTCAAATAACTTTATAGGAGAAAAGACAGCTGGAAAAGAATTATACGTGGCAGTGATGAGGACATTATAAAGAGGAAGATTTGGGGAAAGATTAGAGAGACTGTAGAAAAACATTTGAAGCCTTGTATATAACAAGAAAGCTTTGTGGATTTATTTGTGATCTGTAAAATGTGAATATTGGCTCACTGCCTTCCAAGTTGAATGCTGTGTTATTACTAGATGACATTCTTGAGAATGTTTGTTTATATAGCATCCAGGGGGGAAAAAGCAAAATCTAAGAAATCCAATTAATCCCATGAAAATATTTTAAATGACAAATTCACTTTTGAATCTAACTCAGACACTTATAAGTCATAAGTCTGTGGACATAAAATGTACTCAAGCATGGAAGAAGAGGAGGACATAGGCCCAAGTCTTTGTCTAAAGTAACTCATATTCTCTGCAGTTGTTTCTTTCTGTTACATGATGTTCACCATAATGAGGTACAGAGAGGAGAGTTCTCCTAGTCCCTTTTTGGTATTAAATTGCAAACATTGCTGCTTTCTCAGCTTCTCAAGAATTCAGGGGATCAATATTCCTTTCAATATCTCCAAAATTTGTCTGGGATAATCTTTAGGAACATGTCAACAGAGCCAGTGCAAATGCATTCAAAAGAGGGTGTAAGGCCTATAATCACAGACACAATGTAACACTTAATAAAAGTTTGTAGATTTTTTTAAGTACCAACGATATGTGAGGCATTTTGCTATTTGTTAGGGCTGTTTAAAAAAGAAACACAACAAGCAATAGTCAAACACAACAGCAGACATTTCCAAATTATAGTTTGCCTTTTTCAGTTTGCAAAAGCATGGTGATTAGAATGGAGCCAATACACAATACTAGAGGCCCACGGGGTTGGAATACAAATGGCATGCGAGAGCCCTTTGTGTTGGACATCTTCCACATGGGGTCAGCTGCAGAGAGAGTTACTGAAGTCTGGGTGGCGGGAGGGGTGATGAGAAAAAGACCTGCAGCTTTGGAAAATGGTACTTCCATGTGGAGGAGTGACTCTGGTCATTTTCTGTTATTCTGGATAGATTCTTAGAACACCCTGTCCCATTAAAACTTCTCTGAAAGATTGGTTATGCCTTCTGGATGCACCTAGGAAGTATAGAAAACTCCTCTGGAGGTGGTCCAGTCTTGTATCTCTTACGTAGTTTGGGGTCGACACAAAACTGATTGAAATTCTGGGGCAGGCTGGATTTTTATGGAGGACCCTCCCACCTACAACTGGTTCACCTGCATGCTTTTGTTTTGTGGGTTCTTTAGGCTGCAACTCACCCTCTCAAAACTTCTCTAGGGATGTTCTGGTGATTGTAAATGGCCCAAGAGTGGGGGAGAGGTACAGGACAGGAGGGTTAGGAATAGGTCGTTAATGATGACTTAATGCCTTAATGCAGTCAATTCTTATCCTAGTAGTACAAACCTAACTGGTAAAGAGATTTAGTTCTACCTTTGATTTAAATCTTCCTCTGTGACTTTGAACAAGTCACATTTCCTCTCAGGGACTTTATTTTCACATCCGTAAATTGAAGGAACTGGACTAGATAATTTCTAACCTTTTAAGTTGATCAAAGTGATCTAAGTTTCTAAGTTGGCCAGAGCAGACATGGTCTCTAATTGTATGTCATCTTGTTATTTCTCTTAAGTTCCTTTTTTAAAAGAATAGAATTTGGTCTGAAGCCATCTCATAGGCCCCAAATTAACTGAATTTTGCTTACAAAATTCTTATTTCTTTGCATTAAAGAGGGTAGCCTTTCAAGAATGAAAGTGAATATCCATGCTCCTTCTTGAAGATGAGATGCCCCAATTAGTCCTACTGCAAAGACCAAGATGGA
>CAUYSK010085372.1:0-238677 GCA_963575035.1 Avahi laniger | reverse complement strand
ACTCATGTATTGATGGGCACTTGGATTGTGAATTCCGGAATTCTTCTGGGAGGTTTCTTAAGGCAACTGCAGAAACCTGACACCCCGGAGGACTTTGAGCACATTCTCTAGGAGTTTATTGTAGATGTGTGTTTCAGTGGTTCCTAAAGTTTTGTGCATCAAAATTACTTGTGAGACTTTAAAAAACATGCATGCTTTAGTATCATTTAGAACCTACTGAATCAGAGATCCCAGGGATCATACCAGGCCATCTATATTTTATAAAAGCTTTCTTGGTGGCTCATAAAAGCATCTGTTGTCCTTTAGAACCACTGATATATTTTAACAAGTTTTTTTCCCTAAGGGTTACTTGGGAAGCCATTGGCAATTTGAGGTTGGTTAATTGTGGCTTTAGGACTGCTGCTGGCAGGGCATGGATGAGAAGTTGACATGGAGCAGATACTGCTTCTCTCATCTTTTCACTCTTACCTGTTCTCTGTGGCACTTCCATATTTTAAAAAGATGTCAGATGTTTCCTTTGATAAAAACCCCCTTCTGTGGAACTTGTGCATCGAAAGAAGTGTCAGAACAAAAAACATAAATTGCTCCTGTATTTTGAGAAACCAGAGGTTATTTTTCTGGCCCTTCAGAATGTGTGTGGAAATGAATGACTTGATCCTGGTGATATGGCAGAATTAATAGCAAGAAAAGCTACAGTGACACAAGAAAACATGCCAGGTTATAGCATGTAACTGAACTTTAGGTTGTGTGTGTGTATTTGTGTGTGCTTTGGTTTTTTTGTTTGTTTTGTTTTTTTTGGACAGGGTCTCCCTCTATTGCCTAGGCTAGAATGCTGTGGTGTCATCATAGCTCACAGCAACCTCAAACTCCTGGGCTCGAGTGATCCTTCTATCTCAGCCTCCTGAGTAGCTGGGACTATAGGCATGCACTACTATGCCTGTCTGATTTTTATAGTTTTTGTAGAGATGGTGTCTTACTCTTACTTAGGCTGGTCTTGAACTCCTGGCCTCAAGCAATCCTTATATCAAAAACCAGAGAGTTAATTGTCTTGAGCTGCTTTTATAGTTTTTTTGTTTGTTTATTTTAAAATTTCCATCACTAGTTTCAGCTCCCTGCCCAATGACAGAGTGCATTTCAGCCTTCCCACAGTGTCCCCACTCGCCCACACTCTCGAGCTCAGTGCTTTTCCCGCCTCGGCCTCCCAAAGTGGTAGGATTACAAGTGTGACGCATGTGTTTTAAAAATGTGTTTTAGGCTGGGCGCGGTGGCTCACCCCTGTAATCCTAGCTCTCTGGGAGGCCGAGGCGGGCGGATTGTTTGAGCTCAGGAGTTCGAAACCAGCCTGAGCAAGAGCGAGACCCCGGCTCTACTAAAATTAGAAAGAAATTAATTGGACAACTAAAAATATATAGAAAAAATTAGCCGGGCATGGTGGCGCATGCCTGTAGTCCCAGCTACTTGGGAGGCTGAGGCAGGAGGATCACTTTAGCCCAGGAGTTTGAGGTTGCTGTGAGTTAGGCTGATGCCACGGCACTCACTCTAGCCCGGGCAACACAGTGAGACTCTGTCTCAAAAAAAAAAAAAATAGTGTAACGCAAATATTTTCTGCATAAGACACAAATATAATTATATATTTCAATATATTATTATATAAATTATATAAAGAGAAAAAATGATAATGCATGTATAATTAATATATAATGGGTAATCTGGTTGAAAAGTATACAAGATAATTCTTTGTACTAACTTTCCAATGTTCCCATTACTCTGAAATTATTTGACAATAAAAAGTAAAAACAAACAAACATGAAAACCGAAGAGCTATTTCTCCTGTTGTTTGTTGATATAACTCAGCAACAGCTAGGAGAGGACCTGGAATGTACTCAATAAATACTTCTTTAAGGAATGAATGATTAACATCAAGTAACAGATCAAGTCTCCAGAGCTAAGGTTAGGAATGTTCCCTGTAAAAGTGGTGACAGAGTACATGGGAATCAATGATCTCTGGACGTGAAGGCATGGAGAAAGGCTGGTTTAGTGCTGTGATTTCCATCCTTGATTAGATGTAGAAAACTCCAGAATGTTTAATTTATTCTTCCTCTTATCATTTCCTACAATAATAAGTTGTGATTGGTATGCATATAGATTACCCTAATTAAAGTAATAGTAACTGTGCGTCAGTTAATGTTATGGACCTGCTCTTTTTTGAAAGTACAATTTTCTCAATTCTTTATTAAATGTTGGAAGCATTCAGCTGACCTTTGTTTGATCTCAGATATAATTTGTGAAAGCCCCAGGTTTGATATGAACTTGGCCCAGGACTTTACTTATTCAATGCATTTCATTTAGTATTCTGCCCATCTAGGCATCTTATTTTAGAATCAACCATATGGAATTTTGATGCCAAGGCTTATCTTAATTCTGAGCTATCTGATAGCATGGTAATTACTACAAAGCCATCAAGTACCACCAAACAATTTGCATCTCCTTAGGGAGTAATTTTCCTGCAGGACAAATAGCAGTTGTCAAAGGACTAAGAATAATTTTGTTTACAAGCACAGATTTAGAAACCACTAAACAAGTATGAACATGCACTGAAGATGTGACTTTCACTCTTAAGTATCTGACTTTAAATCATTAAGCTTTAAATGCTTATAATGAAAAAAAAAAAGGCACTTCAGTTCTTCTGATGAGCAATAGGAAATTGGGCCTCTGTGGTTCTTCTTAAACCATTAATGGCAATGTATGTTAAGAACTCTTGTTTATTGTCACCATCTTAATTATAAAAATATTCAAGACTAGAAAAGGAACATTTTTTCCTTTAAATTAATTAAATTCAGCTGAAACCAATTCATTACCCATGAATCAATCATCTCTTTGTACAAGACACTGCACATAATGCCTAAGAATACACGTCTTGATTTCAAAATATTTTAATTCTTTTGCTTTATGTGGTGCAGCAAGACTCCAAAACACTTGCACGTACTCCTATGGACTGCTGATATTTACTCACCTGCCTGGTTGTTCTTTCTCACATGAGATACTTTAGATTTTAAAAAATCCAATTTATTGTGTAAAAATCACAATTAATTTAATCACAAATACCAATATTGTTGCTCTGTTTGACTCTGTAGAAATAAAGTTTGGCAATATAAACATTATGAGTTTATCCATTAATAAATTACTCTACTATAATAGAAAGAGCATAAAAGATTTATCTCATCAGAGCCTGTATATTGCTGAAACTGCACTTTCATTATTATTTTTTGCCCTAAATTGCCCTCAAAAATAAAATAAATTAGTGTTTGAGTTATACATGGGTATATAATGTTTTGATGTTTCAAATTTTAGAGAGACCTGATGTTTGTCAAATTATTAAATAAAATTTTTAAAGTCAATCTAGGTGCCTCCTAGACATTTAGGTTTTCAATCGGCCATGATTTTCTGGCTTACAACATTAATTAAAACATCCTCATGCTGAGAGGTTTTTGCTTCCCCTCTCATTTTTCCTGGAACTGATGGATGTACTTTGACAGACTGAGACTATATTACAGCAGTTATAGAAGTAAAGCTGAGTTAGATATGTTCATATTCCCTAAAGATTTTCAATAACAACACTTTATCTGAGCTTATGTAACTGCTGTCAACAAGATTGGTACCGGAGACAAAGAATTGCCTCATCAGTAGAGCCGATATAATGTAGTTAGCTGAGACTCAACGTTGCCATCTTTTTAGTATCAAGCTATATCTCACAAAGTGAGAGGATCGTATTTTGGATCTCCATGACTAGTAATAAGTGATCATCTAGAATAATCATTTGTCTGCATAGTATCAACTAGAGATGTGCCAGTTGTCCAGATAAATGTGTGGAAAAATGAATGGGTAATTTGCATATCAGAAATCCCTGTGAGAACAGTAATTTTTCAAAGTAAATAATCATAATTATTTACCTCATCAATGCATTGTAGATAATATTTGTTAACAATGTTAATACTGCACTTTGAATTAACCAAAACTTCTTGGCAAATTGATGAGTTTATTTGGTTTCCATCATGATTTCCGCAGTTATCAACTGTAGCAGGGTCTCCATCAACTGTGAAAATGTCCCTAAAAGAATGACTGTGCTCTGATACCATCCTTTCATTTACTGTGTGGAGACATACCTAAGTTGAAGGCCAGTTTTTTTTTCTTCACTATCTCTCATCAATTAATCTGTCAATGAGAACAGGAACCTCTTCCTTCCCTACAAAATTAAGTTTCTATAGCTTTCTGGTTCAGAAAATTAAATATGTCTATTGCTTGATCAACACTTTACTGGTTTGGTCCCAAATCATCTCCAGATATTTATTATACCACCTATAATCATTCTCCTTATATTCATCATAGCAGGGTGGTGTCATACTACTAAAATTACTATTTTGCCAAGGTGTCACTTTATAAATAGTCAGAAACTATTAATACAGCTTCAGTTATCTCAGAAACCACCTTGAAGAGCAAAACTATATTGGAATGTTCTAATTTTAATATTCATATTTTGATGCCTGACTTTAAAATATTACTGTTTACATATCTTAAAGATAAAAATGTTCTCTCAAATATATTATTTTAAGGCAATTACAAAACATAGGAATTTTGAAAGAAAATTTTAAGAGTGTCATTTCATCAAGTAGCTCCCTGGAAACCACCAGAGAAAACATTTAATGGGGTCAGGGTAAGGTAGCACAGACAATGAAGAACTGGAAAAGGATATATCAAGTTAAAGCTCTGCTCTGTGCCACTGAGTAAGTCACATTTTTTCTGCACTCTGAACTATATAATACATAGTTTGGATTTGATTAAAATTCTGTTTCGATATGTTGTATTATTTTTAAAAATGTGGAAATAGTTCAAAGGCAAAGTTTGTCTTTCCTTTCATAGATATTAAAAATAGTAAAGAATGAGTGCGATGCACACCTCCGGGGGAATGGACACACTTGAAGCTCGGACTTGGGGGGGAGGAAGGGCAAGGGCATCATACGTAACCTAATCATCTGTACCCCCATAATATGCTGAAACAAAAAAAAATGGTAAAGAAAAATGATGGAATAGAAGGCCATCTTCTCAAAAAAGTGGTAGCTATTTTTTTGGGAAAAATATATGAGACCAAAGAGTTGGAATCCTGTGACAACTACCCCATTTAATAAACCTAATTCTTCCTCAAATGGACATCAAGACAGTCTATGAAATCCAGGTCAGTCTAAGTATACAGAAACAGCCATTCAAAACATGATTATTTTGGAACCAATGGAAAATATTGACACTTCTGCAATCTTTTTCTTTGAGTTCTAAGTTTGACAAGAATAACCCACTCACATCGTTTCTTAAACATTCATAGTATGCTGCGGAATAGATTCAGCTATTGCCTTTGCCCGTTGAACCTTCAAGCTCTCTCTAGATATAACTGCCCCGAAAGCCCACTTAGACTTTGGTATCCTCCACTGATTCTCTGTCCCCATAGATTTTTCAGTAATTTTGTGAAATGATTCTTCCTTTCTTCTCTTCTTCTCACTTCCTTCCTTCCTTCTTTCCTTCCTTCCTTCTCTCCCTCCCTCTTTTGTACTGAAAATCTGGGACTAGATTATGTTATTGGCTTTACCATCTTCTATGTTGGATAAAAAAAGGAATAGGAAGGCAGACTGTGTACCCGGTAGCCATGGAGGGAGAGGCGGGGCCCAAGTGGAGGGCTCGTCTGGGGGTGTTGTGGAGCAGCAGAGCAGCAGCCACACGTTCATGGACTATACAACGTGATCCTGCATGGAGCAGGCATGGCTTCAGGGTGAATCCAGGAGGGATACAGAGGACAGCTTTTTTTTCTGTTGAAGCTTTGAAGTCTAATCTCCAGATGGCAGAGAGAAGAATCAGGCAGATGAATAATAACAATAAATGTTTACAGCCATGCTAATAAGGCTGCATTCTGTTGGAGTGTACTTTAGGTACCAGCAGAGTGGAGCTAAGATTCCAGAAATTCAAGAGTAGAAAAAGAATTGCTCTCACTTACCGACTAATATTTGAAGGTGAATCTTTTTATTCTATAATTTGAGCCAAGGCATAACTCACAACTACCACTGAGAGAGGAAACATGTTGACTATTACAAATTATTCTTGTCAAATTCTTTCTTAATGGCAGATTTTGATAAAAAGGATGAGACTGCAAGAACACTTGGTTTGGGGACAGTGATTCACAAAAAAGAAGAAAGGATCGAAAAGCAGTATCAGAGAGCTGGGTGGGTCAATGGAAATTCTTTTAAAAATTTGGTCTGTGCATAACTGTAGATGTTTTAAAATAAAACATGTGACTTTCCATGCAGCATAACTAATTATCAATCTAGTGTTTTACTAGCACATAGTTAAGAGACATATAATTTATCTGGAATAACCACCCAGAGAGAATAACAAATAAAATACCTCTTAAAAGACTAAGGGCAAAAGGATCTTTATTCTGTTACCCACATCAGGTATTGAAATGTACTCTAAAGCTACAAAATAAAAATCCTTACTGTGATGCTGATGCCAGAATTGACAGACAGAGCAGTGGAAGAAATAAATTTGTCAAAACCAGACTTCAAGATATATGTAAAAATGTATTATATGTTAAATGTATTAAATATCCAGAGGGAAATTATTAGCTTTTATATAGTTCTGAGATAGTTAATATATAAGAAATAATTTGAGGAAAAAATTTGACTTGTTACAAAACATAGGTGAAGAATAACAAACATCCTCTCAAATACATAGCTGAGCTCCCAAGACACTAAAGGGGACTCTGCAGATGCTGGAAATTAAAACAAAGCTAAAAAGTAAAGAACGGCGGGGACTGAAGTTGTTTATAATCCTGGAGTTGATTGCAGACGTGGGAAAACAAGAGGTTTGTTTTTTATTGCCATAGAAAGACAGGAGGTAAAGCCAACCACTCCTGGTGGAGGTTCAACATGGCGATATCATATAAATCTAAAACTTTTGATAGTTACACCTGCAGAGAAAAGGTGAACTAGAAAAAAATTAATCTCTCAGTATAGGGGTGTAACATGAAACTTGTCAGGTTTGGCCTGAACTCTGTGTGAAAAAATTCTTCACAGAGAGTTTATAACTACTTACCTGCTCTCATGAAGTTCTTACTTTCTCAGGGGGCTAAAAATCCCTGAGCTGAGAACATAAAAAAAAGTGATTGTTTGCACACCCATGTTCATGGCAGTGCTATTTACAATAGCCAGAAGGTGAAAGCAGCCTAAATGTGCATTGATAAATGAATGAATAAAGAAAACATGGTATATACATACAATGGAATATTATCTGGCCTTAAAAAGCAGGGACATTATGACACATGTGCCAACACAGATGAACCTTGATAACAGTATGCCAACTGAAATTAGCCACTCACAAAATGGTATGACTCCACTTACGTGATGTATCTAAAGTAATCAAACTTACAGAAACAGAAAGAAGACTGTTGGGTAACAGGGCTGGGGGTGAGAAGTGGGGGAAGGGAAGTGTTTAATGGGCATAGAGTTTCAGTTCTGCACGATGAAAAAGTTCTGGAGAACTATTTCACAATAATGTAAATATACTTAATACTATTGAACTGTATACTTAAAAATGATTAAGATGGTAAATTTTATGTTATGCATTTTTACCACAATTTATTACTAAAAAAAAATGAGCCAAAAAGGGACACAGTTTGAGAGCAGCAAGTTCCAGGGGAAATCAAAGCAAATGATCTCTGGAAGGGTGTTCCGTCCACACAGGCTGCTGAAGACTCCCATAAATATAGATCCCAGGAACTCATAACTTATAATTGCAAAGATCATAAGAAATAAGTAAGAGATGATCAACAGATGAGATATGATCAAAATTAAGCAAAAACAACCAATGGCAGAATATAATTTATTATATTCAAAATTCAAAAATTATCAAAACATCAATAACAACAAAACTGTTGGATAAAAATTATTAAACAGGTACATTAAAATGCCTGATAAAATATAGGGAAAAAAACAAAAAGAAAGATTTGTGAAATTAAAGTAGTATAAAAAATAAAACAAGAACTAGATTTGAAATATAAAATTTCATCCACTGATATTTAAAATTCAATGGATGACCTTAACAAAATAAGATAACATTTAAGAACTGAAGGACTGACTGAAGAATTTTTTAGGAAACAGGACAAAAACTCCAAGAGACACAAAACAAGAAAGGGAAATTGAAATATGTGAGTAATAGAATAAAGATTAATATATATCCAATTACATTTACAAGGTGAGACCAGAGAGAACTGGGAAGAGGTGATAATTGAGGAGATATATGTTGAGAATTTTTTAGAATCGATTAAAAAACAACGAATTCTTCTGATTCAAGAAGGACAACACAGTTCACAACAAGGTAAGCTTGTAGATTCTAGAAAACTCAGGAACAACAGAGAAGATGATATTGATATGTATTGTTAAAGATGACATGAACTTTTCCTAAGCGATCATACTAAAATGAGCATTGCTAAAAGAAGAAATAAAATAAGGAAAGTCCCAGAGGTGTGACCGCATGATAATTACAGATGCTGTGTGACCTGGCATGTCAGGTATAGGGAGGGCAGCATAGGTTTATCTGGGAAGTTTGAACATTACTTTGATTGATAGTCTTTAGGGACAGACACAAACACCAGAGATGCATTTTGGAAAGATTTTTCCATAGCTGTCTTTTAAATTTACAATTGGATTTTTATTCTCAACTACAGTTGAGTAGAAAATAGATGAGATGACTCTAGCCTTTCCTTTTTCTGTACCATGTGATCCTATTTCCCTTCAGATGTGATCACCATATGTCTCATATTTTCCAAGAATCTTTGAATTTCAAATAATCTGTCTTGTGGCTGCCCAAAGTATTCTCAGACTTGTCAGTCCATGTGTCCTGATTTTCAGTGCAGAAAATGTAGCTACTGGGCCTCCAATCACATACTTCTCATGGGAGATGGATTTGTGGTTCTTTCAACATGTTCTTTCAGGTCTATCAAGGGAGATACCAGCTCCGCAATGTGAATTAGGGAGCCAGAGAACACCACGCTTGCCATTCTGTTAAATGACAATGAGAAATTCCGGTAATGAAAGGGGTAAGCAACGGCACAGACTGTGTGCCTGTATTTTTAGCCTGTGTACCAGAGGCTCACAACCTTAATTTTCACAGCAACATAAATATTATGACTATAATTAACCATGAATATTTGATGGAGTTTGAGAGCATTATCTACACTTGCTTAATATCTTTGGATGTCATTCTAAATTCTGGATGCTTTTTAAGTATGGAAATGTTCTCTGTGTGCTGCCAAATTTCTAAACAAATGCTGGGGGGAAAATTACACCTTAGCCAGAACAATAATACAAGTAAATAGGTAATAATGGGTATGTATTTTGCACATTAGCTTGACACACAGCATTAAAATGTCCCAGGATATAAGAGACTGAGTTTTTATAAAGAGAATTAAAATAGGCATAATAGCCATGATTTATCTGAGAGATGGATGCATTGCAGAGAAGTATTTTCCATATATGAGAAAGAAAGTTGTTCCCTGTTAAACTGCCAGGGACTCTCAAGTTGGAAGAAGTGGAATGTCTTTGGCAGGCACTAATTTGCAAGTAGCAATCGAATGCGTAAAGATAATCTGGGGATGCAATGTTTGTCTAGGACAATTTATGGCCAATTGGGAAACAAAATGTGTGTTTACTGGAAGTTTTTTCCTAATTTTTCTTTTTTTAAAATAAGAAACTTTTTCTTCAAAGTGTAGATTTTCTTCATTTTGTAGTAAACTTATGTAAAGTTGAGGTAAAAAGGAGGTGATCTCTGACAAATGTATTTGAAATATTGAGGCAAAGTCCAACAGCACAGCTGGCTTTCTTATTCCTCAGAGGAAATTTTCCTGTCTGTGTAAGTCATCAGGATAGACTCTCAAGCCTGTTGGGTAGCACTCAGCACTTCCGGTGACCCAGCACTGAGTGGGTCTTAGGTTGGCAGCACTGTTAGAAGTGGAGGATTAAAGATGGCGGCAGATTCTTTGCTATTTCGCCCACCAAGAGGAAGAACCCAATTCCCCTCCATCTGAATCTGGGCTACCCATTGAAATGCTTGATCAATACAGCATGGAAAAAGTGATGCTATGCTAGTTCCAAGGCTAGCATTCAGGGGGATCAGCAACGTCCACCTTGTATTCCTGGACCCTGAGCCACTGTGAAGGAATACTGACGATGCTGAAGCCATCTTTCTCTGAGGAAGCCCAAGCCACATGCCGAGGCCACTCAGAGCTGCTCTTGTGAATGGGAAAAATTGCACCAACAGTCTTATCAACTGCCAGCCATGTGAGTGAGTCTGGGGAGCTTGATCATCCATCCTGGTCAATCCTTCAGAGGACTCGGCCCCAGCCACCATTGGACAGAAGTGGCATGAAGGACACCAAGTAAGACCTTCCCAGCTGAGCCAATCTTCCCACAGAACCATGGGGATAGTAATATGTTGTTTGTACCATTAACTTGTGGGATACTTTGTAATGCAGCCATAGATAACCAAAACCGTGAGGGCAGTGGATATGGGCCTATTATGAATTATGCCTTCTCCTTCCCTGCTTCTCTCCCATCCTCCCTCCGTCACAAGTGAATTGGGACATCCAGCCCAAGTGGGGTCAGAGAACAGTCTCAGATAAACACACTTGAAAGACAGTAGGGAAAGAGAGACTGCTGATACCTTCTGGTGTCTACAGCTGTACTGCACAGTGTTGTGAGATTCCAAGCTCTGCGGTCAGAGCTACCACAGTTCAAGAGCTAACCCAAGTCCCTGCCAGCAGAGGGTCCCTAGGAAACTTACATCATCTGTCTGCACCTAGAGAAAATGAATGTAAATCTTTTTAGGATAATAGTACTGATACATAATAAGAGCTCAATAAAGTGATTGTTGTCATTGTTGCTGTGATAGTGACGATGATACCTTGACACTTACAATTTGCCTTTCTCATGGCAAGTTCTGGCCTTACTTATGTTAGATTCTGGCTTTTATGAGTCAAATAACAAACATTTCATATTATCTTGTGGCCTTTGATTCAATCAGATTGATTTCCAATCAATTTGATTATTTCAGTGTTTGTGTGAGGATTTTTAAATACATCTGTATTAGAAATTTTAAATTTATTATTCAAATATTTTATGAGTTTGTCATTCTTATTTTGTAAAGATGATTAAATATCAGGAAAATAAAATGTTTCTAATGATAATACAGTAGTCGTTTCAAGTAACCTCCACTTAATTAATTAATGGAGTTAATCATTACTTTCCCTGCTGCCTGGGAATTGTACTGACTAAGGCTCCTGACACACTGACAGTTCAGGGCTGGGCTGCCCTCTGTTATCCCTCAGATTCTGCATACGAAGAATCAGTTGTGTTTGTTCACAAACCTGTTTATGTCTATGTTCCTTATCATTATAATTGCATAATTTAATGAAATATTATATCACTTGACAATCTGTAGTTGTTAAAAGAGTATTATTTAGATAGCAGATAAATGGAAAATTCTGAAAAGAATATAGACAAGTCACTAAAATAAACTGATGTCAAATTAGGTGAAGTGAGACAACTGTGAAAGACTGGAAAAATAATCTAGAAGGATTTTACAGTTTCCTTTACGAGTATTTTTAAGTTCTTGTCATACTTCAAGGAACTTAAATGAAAACAGAAACTGGAAATTATAGGTGGGGAAATAAAGATATGGGTTGGGAGCAAAGTGAACTCACATTCAGCGAAAGGCCTTGGCCCTATACCAAAGGTTGGTGCTTTCATCATCAACATTTTTATTAACAGACCAATCACTAATCCTAGTTGTGTCTGATAAATGGATTCACCAGTGGTATGCTGGTAAATGTTCCACAAATAGCTCTCTGAGAGTAGGAAGGAAGCCCTGATTTGTAGCATGTACCAGTTCTCATGGTGCAAATATTCTTACCATAGTTGATTTCAAGCTGTCAATGTGATGTCAATCAGCTCACATAATTCCTGAAAATTTAACAATGACTCTCTTAGATTGGTTCAATTCAAGAAGAGAAGGAATCCTTAGGGCATATTGAAAGAAGCTCATGTTTAATCTAAACTTAATGTTCATTTGAGTTAAACTAGTTGACTAGTTGTTCACTGGTGAAGGAAAAGAACAAAACCTAAAGAATATATGTGAAATTTGGAGAACACATTCTCAAAATCATAAAAATAATAATTTAAAAACCAAGCCATAAAAAAATTTCTATGATCCAGATACAGGGTAAATGTCCATTGACATGTTGGTCAGGACTATACTCTCTACAAAGCACAAAACCAGTATTTAACCTTTTTTAGCAACATTTTTCAGCATAACAAAATGTATTCAGTTATCTGACAAATTGGGTCAATAAATCTTTTTTCCCTTTACTTAAATCAGTCTGAGGAAGGGTGTATCTTCTAGATATCACCTCTTAATTGAAGTAAGGCATTACTTTGGAAAATTAATTTATATTGTTGCTATTAATGTTTATTATTAATATTTTAAATAATCACATAATGGATGACATTTGGGGATTTTATCATATTTTTAGAGCTATAGGTATGGAAACGTCACCCCAGAAAATCTCTACTTTTTTATATTCAGCATTCATACACATTTTCAGGAATGAATTATGTACAAAAGCAAGGAACTGATTGTGATATTGCGAAAGCTCTCTTGTCTTTGAAGGATTAATTACTGTACCCTTAGGTTCTGACTTAATAGAGTGCAATGTTCTGATTTAGTAGAGAACAATGATCAAGGAAAAGCAAACAAGTTGCACAGATAGAAAACTGCCCCTATTAGCTTCTGCAAGGTCAAACATTGTTAAAGACACTGATTGACTTACTAGCCTCCTGCTTCCATTTCCTCTTCTATAAGCATATGCATTATTTAAGCTTTCAGGAAGCATCATTAACAGAAACTGTAGCTGTGTCATTCTATGAGAGTTTCATATCAGAAATCCTCAAGGCTACAGATGCTGGAGATGGTTCCATTGATCATGCCATATTTCTGAAGCAAAGCGATAATGGGCTGCCTGACTGAGCTCTAATGAGCAACATTCTCTAGGTATGAGAGCTCAGGGATGACTGGACTTCATGGCTCAGCTACCCAACTCCACCTTTGCTAAATAGAAAGTGATATTGTGCTAGTCTTCCATAGGTAAGAAAACTCTCCCTTTACATCAGCCCTTATTCCTCTTTCCAGGATCACACCAAAGGGAGAGACCAGGAAGAAATGCTGACACTGCAATACCTCTTAATACCAAAAGACCATTCTCCCACTACCATACAAAGAACGTGTGTGGAATGGAGGAGCTACATTCACAGGAGCACAGGGCTGAAAGGAACATTATGAGTCATTTGCTTTGCTTTATAGATGGTGAAATGGAAACCTAGAGAGGTGGAGTGACCTGCTCCTTCATGAGTGCCTTGTTTAGTGCAAGGCGTCTTGATACTCAGTCTAGTACTTGATTCTACTTTTTTTTCCTAGTGAAAGAAGTGACCACTTAGGTGAACTGTCTGGGCCTAGTTTTCTTCTCTCCCTTTGGTCCTTTCATGTGATAAGAGTTATTCTACCCTAAGACACAAATAACACTCAGAGAGGCTTCACCTGTAGAAGTTCACTCAGATTATCGTTACCAAAGTTGAGGTTTCAATCTAGGTTTACCTGATGTCAAAGTCCATGGTCTTTCAGCGGTACCTCTTAGCTCTAAGAATAATAGTTGTCATAGTAACCTGTCGGCAAGTGCCTCAGGGTGGGTTGGCAATCATGACAATCTATAATGTTGAGTGACAGGTACTTCCTACCTGTCCTCACCATGTACCTGGGCAAGCCTTGCTTTCTTTTCCAGACCTCCCTGGGGTATTCCTTACCTCATTTCAGCAGAAAAGACATTTCTTCCTCCACCTGGGTATGTTTCAAATGGCCCTGCAAAAAATTTTAAGATTTGAAATTCCAGCTTCACTCTTTGTTACAGCTTGGGATAGAGGCAAGAATGTGGTAGGGCCACTGTCTGAGAACAAAGACCCCTGCCTTTCCCTTGGATCACCAGAGGATTTCCTGAGTAGTATGCCCTGAACACTGGCTTTGGGCAGAAGTCAGGGGATTTTTTTCATCACATAATTCTACACACATAAAATTATAGCTCTTGCTAAGGAATCAATGTGTGAGTAAAGGCAAATATATTTTGGAAATACCGTTCCCAAATATATGGAAATCATTTCAACATTCTTTTTACAGATTTACTTCTCTGAAATTCTTCAGAAAGAGATAGGAAGAAAATACAGAGCATTTTTCAGAAAAAAAGAAATAAAACAAATAAAAAGATTTAGTGACTTCTAAGACAATGTGGCCAGTGGGGGTGGGGGAGGGGCATAAAGCAGGCCTTTCTATTCATTTTGTCACTGAAACGCCCACAGGTTCTCTAACCTAATAGTAAAAAGACTGAGTTAAGTTAGAGTTAGCTGAGTTCTAACTGAACTCAGGATTTCTAGCTTGGAAACGAAGCAAAAATTCTTGGCCAGTGTGGAATTAATTTAATCAGGCCTCTTGGCTTTGGGGGTAGATCCTAGTGGAGCCCCCAGTAAGTGGTCCTACATGAGGGGCTGAAGAATGCATCCTGTTGTGTGTGTGTGTGTGTGTCAGAGAGGGGAGGTAGAGGAAGAGGGAGGCCAATGGCTGCAATAGACTTGGCATCTTCCCAGGTCCCGCCTTCCGTCCTGCTCCCCTTCTCTGGCCATGTCCATTTTGTGCTGGAAGAACAGGCACAGGGCAGTGGCCTGGGATTTAGTAATCAAAATGGGGAGGGAATCAGAGCCTTCAATGTGGTTGGAGGAAAGGGGATAGGTACAGAGAACAAAACATAATGATACAATGTTTTCCCAGGTTTCCCTACATTTTGGAGAAACAGGGCTACTAATAAAAAGTTCCCTAATGGCACACTTAGCATAATAAAACACAGATCATTGGCTTTATTTTTCTTTCTTTCAACCTCCATAAGGAAAACTATTTGAATTGAGGTGCACATGAGAAATACCCTGTTAGTCTGCCCTGAGCCCTCTCAGGACTCGCTGGCCACCTGAATGTATTTCTTATGTTTCCCACGAGGCCAGTGATTTATACAATGCGTCCTTCCCCGGAACCTGCAGCCAAACGTTGACATATTCCAGCAATCAGTTCACACTGCCTTCATCCAGGAAGCCTTCTTTGTGCACTGAACTCGAAGAATCACTGAGTGCCCTCAGATAAACTTCTGCTACTCATCTTTCTCAGTTTAAGATGTGCACTGTGGAACGGAAGTGTTTTGTTAATGCTTAGCATGACACCAAAGCTGTTTCTGCATTTTCCCATCGTACATTTCTACTGTCTTTAGCTCAGCATCTTTATGCTATGGGGAGAGATCCCACACAATGCACAGATGGACTGGGAACGGAGGCAAATTTCTATGGGGCTCAAAACTCGTTCTGCCATATGCTGTTCTGTCTCCTTCCGAATTCTGTCAAGCATACCGCCACTGGCTGGCACAGAGTAACAAAGATGGAGAGGCTTTAATCAGTTGAAAGTCTTCAATTTATAACCATTTGAATAACTTCTCTAAGTAAAAAAGGCAAGTGTCAATTCAAGTTATTTGTTTGGGGAAAAAAATCCTGTTTCTCGCCTCTGTAAATGAATTTTTCCAGGAATTCTGTGTGATCTCAGAAACGTGAACACTTTGAATTAGCCTGTTTCATGTAATACGGAAATGATGTTAAAACCCTGATAGATTAAGATATAGTTTTATTACCTGTCAGTCAGTCTTTTATTCCTAGAATGCCCCAGCAAGCAGTAACATTCTTTATGTCTCTGCACAACTTAAATTACAGGCCTGCTTATTTTTTATTTTAAACATAAATAAAATTTATTACCACCAGAGCAGTAGTGAATCCCAGATTTTTATGCTGTCAGACTTGTATAGAGTGAAAGAAATTTTGCTCTTATGCTTTCTTGGAGCTTTTCAAATCCTTTTATCCCAACTTTGGTCTTTTGTTCATTCCTTATTTCTTCCTATGATTTTTTTTTATTTTTCAGTTTGTGTTAAAATGTAATAAAATGGCCCAAATTATTTTAACTCCATATCCCTATATCTATGTCCATTTTCTCCATATCCATATCTTTACTTTGATCGTTTCTTTCAGATGAATTATATTTTGATGAATTTTAAAGGATTGACTCTTAAGTTTCAAATGGGGCCCCCACTCTTATCAAGCTAATATAGTTAAAACAACATTGTTAAGGGTCTCTGATATCCTTAAAAGATGTTTCTAGGCAAGAGAGACAAATAATCAAAGTAATCCTTACTAGATGTTTTCAGATTTGTCACCAGTACCTGAGTTTATCCCTATAATCATCACAAGGCATTTTGGCCAAGAATAGTGACTAATACTATATTAGTTCATTTTCTACTTCTATAACAGAATACTACAGACTGAGCAATTTATAAAGAATAGAAGTTTATTTAGCTCATGGTTCTGGAGGCTGTGAAATCCAAGAGTATGGTGCCAGCATCTAGCAAGTATCATCCCTTGGTGGATGGCATCACATGGTAAGTGAGCATACAATACAGAAAGAAAATGGGAATCAAACTATCCTTTTAGTGTAATAACTAACCTAATTCCTTCATGAGGATAGAGCCGTCACAACCTAATCACCTCTTAAGGGCTGTATGTCTTAATACTGTTACAATTGCAAGTAAGTTTCCAGCACACAAACTTTTGAGTGACACATTCAAACCATGGCAAGTCCCATGACTAAGAGTGGACCAAGAGGTATTTTGAGGGAAGAGGTAGTTGTCTTCCCAAGTTTAAGAGATAAGTGAAATTTAAGAGATAAATGAAATCTTTAAGAAATAAAGTGAAAGCTTTAAGAGATATGTGAAATATCCCAGATGATCTTAATTTATAGCATCTAAAAATATTATCTGAAGCTTAGACATTGACAGAAGAAATCTCTATATGTTCTTTCTGGGCTTGACTTTCTATTGCTGGATTATTTTATTAATACAATTCATAGAAACAAGGGTCAACTGATAGATTTTTGTCCAGTAGAGATGTAAATAATTTCTGTCCCATGGAGTAAATATCTTCAAAATTATAGTTTCTAAGACATTAATAATTTTGTACCAACCACAACAGTAATCTTACCCTAGAAATTTTAGCTTCTACAGTGCTTTTTCAACTAGGTTTTACATCTTATTGGTTCCCTCTTTAATGAGTTAAGTAAAATATTTACCACATTCATTTTATATCTGAATGAGAGTCATGATTTTACCTTTTTGAAACTTATGCTTTAATAATGATCTCATCTCACATTATGAATTCAACATCCATCAATTTATTTTGGCATTTCTAAAACCTATTTTCATTTCTTTGTCTGGTCTATTATCTAAATTCATGTTTTATTTCTGTGTAAATTTTGCATATTTTGTGTATTCCTGCATTATCTCCTGAAAGTTTAAAGGCATGCTTCAAAGTTCAGTTTTTCTCATATTGTGCTATCGAATCCATATCATAATCCATTCCAGACTCAATCTTTAATGTCAGAAAAATGTTCTAGTTTGACCCCATCAGGAACTCTCTCTTCCCCTAATTGCTTTTCTCTGATCTTCTCTAGCTTTGTTGTGTCTTTCTGGAGGGTAGGTGAAAAGAATGTTTTTTGGGCATGGCCAAGAGCAAAATTATCACAAAGGGAAAAAAACGGAAGAGTCATTATGCTGTGTAGGTACTTTAACACTCTAAATTTTATCAGATATTCACAGTATCCTGGTAGACTATACGCACTATCACAATTTATAGATGAAGTAATTGAAACCACAAAGGATTAAGTGACTTGCCCAGTCCTATACATCTGGTGAGTGGTAGAACCTAGATCTAATCCTAGTTTCTCCCAAAGCTTGTATGCTTTCTGTTATTCAGTATCACTTGAAATACATTTACATTTTTGTTGCAATTAACCTGCTACAGATACCATAGGACAATGAGCCCCTTTGTGTAATGAACAGGTGCTACACATCATGACCCTGTGCCAAAGTCACATAAGACACAGAATTGTATTTTCAAGCTTGACAGGTTTTGGTATGCAGCAAGCTTTGCCTTTCCTTTTTCTTGTTTTCAATTTGACACCATTTGATGTATGCCTAGCTTTCACTGTCACATACATGGACTGGAGTATTAAAGCAATAGGAAGGACCCTGCAGTGGTAGGAAATTGGGCATTCGTGCACCAAACGGCTTCAACAAATAAGCTGGTTTGTACATGGCAGAGGTATTGAGGAAAAGAAAGGAGTGGGTCAGGCTTGTTAAATGTAGCAATATATAAGAAACAGTTTCCAAAAACAGCACCAGCTGTAGCCATTATTCACAGATGCTCTTAATTTGTCAATCCAATTAGGTATTTTTATATTCCAATTTCCCTTTTGTTTCTCTTTTACATGATGCAGTCTTTACTTGCTGAAAGATCAAATGGTGAGCAATTGATTTGGTTACTTCAGGAGCACCCATAATTAAAGAGATCACCCTACTCTTCCTCAGTTCCCTCCAAACAGAAATGTAAAACTGTGGAAAATAGAGGTAATGGGATTAAAGAATGTAAAGAATGAAAAGAATGAAAAGATTCACTTTATATAATTTAGTATCTATGTATTAAAGAATTCAAATGAAAATTTAAAACCAAATGTCCTTTAAAACTCATGCTTTTCGCATCTCAATTTTCTTTGCTGGCTAAAAAAGAAAAATAAAAAGGATTTCTGTGTTAAGGACAATAACGTACAGATAATGTGCAAATTTCCTTCTTTCAGGAAATGTGAATGGATGAAGATATGTTTCTAATTTTCAGAACAAATGTGCTTCATTTCTAACACTTTTAGCCATTATTAACCCTGCAACTTTACTTAGAGAAGATATTCAGGGCAAAATATTTCTGTGAGATTCATGGAAGAGAAAAATGATGAATCATTTCAATTCCAGTGTGGAAATGATTTTGCTCTAGCCTTGTACTGCGAAGAGAACTTTACACCTGCTGCATAGTATATTTTATCTTGTGTTTAAGAGAATAGAGAAGATGCTGCTATTTATTCCTCCAAATAGTACTTTTGCATCCACATTCTCCTTCCTAACAGAATTTAAGCCCAGCCTGAAATGAAGGTCACATCAAATACCAAAGATATTTCAGTTCCAAAGATGGATAATCACATCAGCCATTCCAGTTACAAAAAAAGTTTTGCATGAAATCATGCACTCACATCTTATACTAGAGAGGAAACTCAATAGTTGTCATCAGATATTTAGGATATATTTTATTGCTATCTTAAGAGAATGACTATCTTAAGATATTATTATCTTAAAATCTTCAGCTAATTAATAAAAATGTGATGATGTTAAATTACTTAGCACTAGCAAAATAATAAGACTTCCAGTATAACACGCGAAGAATTATTTGATCCAGATACTTACCACTGGGTAAAAATCTAAAGGTTTTAACTAGAACGAAGACCACAGGAGGCTATTAACCATGATTTTTTTGTGTGTGTTTTTATGTAGACTCATTCATCCAAGTTACCAGGATAGTCAAATCCTGGGCAGGCTTAATTTAATTCACGTTTGAAGACATTTAGTAAACGTTACCCCATCTAAGAGGTGTTTCTCTTGACATGAAGAACACTGCTCAGCATCCTTGCTGGGGCCCACCAGGACCTAGGTGCCTGGTGCCTGATAAATTTTGTCTGTGTCTTTCTCACTTGCTCTGCTCCAGTTATGTCATTTCTGTCCTTAAACGTACCAAGCTTTTTCCCACCTCAGGATAGTCAGACTTGCTGCTTCTTGTCTGAAACACTCTTTCCCATCGTTACGAGGCTGATGTTTCCTATCATTTAAGGTTCACCTTGAAACTCACCTCTCAGGAGAGCTCTTTCATGGCCAAGTCAAGTGGACCCCAATCTCTCCCACAGTCATTCTTTATTCCTTTCCTCTGATTTATTTTCTTCTTCCGAGTTGCCGCTATTCAAAATAATCTAGTTGACTGAGTTACGTATTGTTTATTTTCAAACCAGGACAAAAGTTCCAGAGAAAAGAGATCTTATGTGTCTGGTTCACACTGGCATCTAGGACTGTGTCTCACTCAGAGTGTGCACTCAAAAAGACATGGGGAGATAGAGTTGGGAGCTTAAAAAATTTAGACAAGAGACATAAAATATGTATTTATTCTACAAAGTAGAAGTAGAATGTCCTGCAAAAGAATGGAAATGCTAATGGTGATTCCCATGAGGGAAGAATTATTTCCAACTGCAGAATTCAACGGCTTTGTCAAAGAAGTATCATCATTTCAACTGTGCCATGAAATGGGTACATTTTTACATACAGATAGGATAGTCTGCATCTCAGGCAGGCCAAGATTAGAGGAAAGCAGTGAGCAAAGGCTGGGAAGAGATGATAACTGAGATTTGCTCAAGTGAGTAGACGACTTCAGAAGGAATCCAAAATGTTTTATATCCTGGCCCAACACTCTACATCTGAGCTGTTGTTATGGGCCAAATTGTGTCCCCCTTCCTCAAATTCATATGTTTAAGTCCTAATACCCAGTGCATCAGAAAGTGAGCATATTTGGAGATAGGGCCTTTACAAAGGTGTTTAAGTTAAAATGGTGCTGTTAGGGGTGGGCCCCAATCCAGTCTGACTGGTGTGTTTATAAGAAGAGGAGATGAGGATGCAGAGAGAGGCACCAGGATGTACAGGAACAGAGGAGAAGCCATGTGAGGACACATGTGAGAAGGCGGCCGTTGCAAGCCAAAGAGAGAGGCCTCAGGAGAAAACAACCCTGCCAACACCTGGATCTCGGACTTCCAGCCTCCAGAATTGCAAGAAAATAGCTTTTTGCTATTTAAACTACCTAATGTGGTATTTTGTTATAACAGTCCTAGAAAACTAACAGAGATACCTTAAGAATTTTAACCTATGTTTGTTTTCTTCTCTACAAAGTGTTGATAACATCATGAGATAGTAAAAAACCCAAATGAGACAAGAATCATTAAAGTTCTCTTAAAACTAGAATAAATTTAGAACTAAAAGATACCGTAAAAATAGCCCAAGTGGCTGATTTTAGTTTCTCTTGCCTCTTTCTCCCAGTTTTAACAGCAGAAAGAACTGTGGGGTTGGTCTTGTTTAATACATTTGTCACGTGGTTGACAATCCCAAGCCTTTCCCTGGAGGGAGATATTATATCTGTGTTGAAGAAAGGACTGGAAGAAGTAGCCAAAGCAGCAGTCGGTAGTAAAAACAAACTCTTCGGTCTGTACTACTTTGTTTCTTTTCTAACACCTTCCATATGTGAAGCTCCCACCACAGACACAGCACTGCGCTGATGACACAGCGTCTGTCCTTTCTGTCTGTCCTTCTGTCTAGAGTGTGAACCTCTTAAGGAGGTTCTATTCATATAACCAACATCCATGCTTGGCTCAGAGTTGACATTCAATCAATAATTGAGTGAATGCCACTGAAATATTTCCTTTGCATTCTCTGTGTATTACAAAAGGAAGTATATTGTAGTGAAGGCTTAGAGACAGGCCTGCGTTTCAGGCCAGTACACAAACTTTTTCACCTCTGACATTGTTCATTTACAGATCCTATCAGAAAACTACTTTTTCCCCCTTGGCAATTCAAGATGGTAATAACCATGTTATCACTGGCTTTAAGGATTAAACTAAATAATATATGTAAAGTGCCTAGTACAGCCCTAGTATCTAGTCAATGTTGAATATTGCATTTTAATATCATTTTTGATATTATACCTGTCTGCTCTCTTTTTTATACCGATAGGATGTGCTTACTTGTCAGCTCTTCAAGGGCAAAGCCTGTATTGTTTTACTTTATCTTTACCATACCATGTGAAACCAGCACTGTTCATTGATTAGTTGATCTTTTTATCTATAAAGATAGTAATGAGACTAATAAGAGCTTATTTCTCCCTGTAAATAAATCCATAGGTAATCGAGAGCTCAGAGCCTGTTTGGTAAGAAAGCTTTCCTTGATCAAAGTCACTTATCAGATTTATAATAGCAACCCATGCTTCTGGTTTGCTTATGGTTCTTTGATTACTTATATATAATTTGAGTGAACTAAACCAGGCAGCCAGATCACAGTGAATTTTGTTTAATTGCATTCGACTTTTTCACTTATACATTTTCGTCTGTTGAGACAATCCAGAAACTACCGCAGGGTACCTATTTGCTTATTCTTCTAATTAAGTAAAGCTTTCTATAGCCTAGAAAGCTCATCTCAAACCATATTCTTTTTTCTTCAGCAATGACCTCTCTCCAACCCCACAGCAAATTCCGGCATTTGCATTGTGCCGTGGAAGCTGCTGCGTTGTGCATGCTCCAGGCTGTGTTTGTGGACAGTCACGTCGCCAGGGAAGTCAAGCTCATTTATCATCCTTGCCAGACACTGGCAGGGCTGCCTGAAGAGAAAAATATCTAAAAGCAGGCAGTGACGAAGCTACAGGAGAGACTGAGTGAGGAGCAGAGGGGCGGAAAGGGAGGTGTGGGGGTGGCAGTGTGGAGCCAGGCACATGTGAATGCTTGGAAGGACAGGCTCCTGAGTCATAGCTCTGTTGCTGATGAGAAGCCTTCACAGTGACAAAGCTGGGCCATCTGGCTCCCCATATGTCATAGACCACATTTTAAAACATAGGTTGTGGCAGTAATGGCCCCTGATTTGCTCATACCTCCCCATACCCACACCCTTGCATAATCCTTTCCATAACGACTCTGAGCTGGTCCATGGATGGTAGCGCATATGATACAAACAGAGATTTGAAAAGCTCTTGTTTATTGGGACTTACTCTCTTGCCGCTCATGGAACCCCATGCCTCTGAGGTGAATAAGCCTGGGATAGACTAGAATGAGTGACCACATGGAGAGAGGTGCTCATCATCCCAGCTGTCCCATCCGAGGCCATCATAAACCAGCCAACTCCAGCTGACTCATCGGTCCCATCAATGAACCCTGTTAGGAAGCCAAGGCAGGACCAGTTCAGAAGAACTGCCCAGCTGAGCTCAGTTCAAAGTACTGACCTGCACACTTACATGCTAAATAAGGGGCCACAAAGTCTTGGGATGGTTTATTACACAGTGAAAGATAACTGATAGATGTTCTACTGGTTGACTTGTCTGCCCATTTCAGAAATAATTACAATTTAGTCTTTCATGGCGGTTTTCAAGGTTCAGTTTGGAAAATTCTACTCTAAAAATAAGAAAGTGATTAAAAAATAAGGCAACCTAGTAATAATGATTGCCACATGATAAGGGCATTTTCTAAAACAGCCTCTCCTTGTGACTTTCAGAGGTATTTGTGAGGTGAGATGGGGCTAAGGAGAAGATTCTTAATAGTGCCAAAAGGAGGTGGCATCACTTAAGAACAGCAGCATTTTGAAACCAGAGAATCTTGAAATGCTATAGCTTAGCGGATCAACAGTATGACATGATGGACAATATGACATGATGGACATTTTCATTGTTGCAGGAAAATCACTCCTGACTCTGTTGTCCTCTGTAGTTGAATATAATGCTTAAAGGACCTGCCTTTCGAACTCCTAGATCCTTAAGCTCCAAGTGCCTTAAGTATGAGTTGAGGTGACGAGTATGGAAGAAAGTAAGGAAAATTAAATATTTGCTGTTTACATTTTGGGATTTTCCATAATTCAGCTCATTCATTTTTTTCAGCAAATGTTTTGTGAATGTATGGTCTCTACCAGGTCATGTGCTGCTCTGAAAGCCTGCACTGACTGCACAAGGAGGGCAGAGCACTTTGCTCTTAAATCCCACGACTTCCAAGAAGCTGACCACTACTGCTGCAGACATCTTCGCAATGTGGTCCTCCTCTCTTCCCAGCCACCTCACCCATACAACCGCCTCAAATGAGGGCATATTACATGTCTTCTGACAGTTTTTCCTCCCTAGAGAAAAGTAGATCCTGGGTAAAGACCTGTTTCTTCTGCCTAATATTTGTAAGTAATAATGATAGTAAGATTAAGAAATTAGAAAGTGTTGGCTATGTGGCCTGGTGCTTTTCCAATACTTTACATTTATTAATGGATCACTGAGGCCAGTTTTGATCCTTGCAACCATGTGAGTAGCACAGTCACCAGGTAGTGCTATAAGAAGGAGGCCCATGTGGTATCCCATGGCCACCTGTGGAGTTACCTTGGAGTAAGGTGACAATGGATGCTGTGAACTGCTGGTCTCCACAAAACAGCTCCAAGCTCTTCCCTAAGGTGTCTAAACAAGTATTTCATTAACTTTGGAGACAGTCTGACCCCAAAACCTATATTAAAGCTGCTGAATTTTTGTGGCTTTCAAAACTTCATATGAAAATTGACAATGATGTTTTTCTTCCTCCATAATATGACATTAGGTGCTTAGTTATGCATATCTAGAGGTGAGATTACATTTATACATCTTATTTGTTGGGGAGGTGAATGACTCATTTTGTTAGTGTACTTCATAATTTATATGTGTTAAAAATCTTAATTTATATAAATCACAGAGTTATTAGTAGAAAGAGAATCATATAGGCCCAGGAGACATGACTTCAAATTCCTCTCTTTTTCTCATTTGAGGTCAATGGCACAAGGGTCCCAGAAACTTTCCTCCTTATGATGATTAATTTTCTGTGTCAACTTGACTTGGCCTCAGGGTGCCCAGATATTTGGTCAAACATTATTGTGAGTGTGTCTGTGAGGGTGTTTTGGAGGAGATTAATAGTTGAATCAGATTGGGTAAAACTAATTGCCCTTCTTATGTGGGTGACCCTTATCTAATTAGTTGAAGTCTTGAACAGAACAAAAAGGCTGAGTAAGAGAGAACTCCTTCTGCCTGACTGAGTTGGGATGTTTTTCTTTTCCTGTCTTTGGACTGGAACTGAAACACTGCTCTTCTCGGTTCTTAAGACTTCTTGGCTTTGAATTAGAACTACACCATCAGCTCTCCTGGGTCTCCAGCTTGCTGACTACATATCTTGGGACTTCTCAGCCTCTATAATCAAGTGAACCAATTCCCTGTAATCAGTTTCTCTCTACATATATATACATACATGGAATTGGATGTCGTTTCTGTTTCCCTAGAGAACCCCAACTAGCAGATTCCCCTTCTTCCCCTTCCTCAGAGCAATCTGACTTCTGAACTCCCTCACTTCCTCACTGTATTTTCAGATGTCCTGTTGTTCACTTTTCTTCCTGCCCCCTCCGGTGGACAGCCCACTTTGGACTTCCCCTTGCAGCCCACCCAGTCCTCATGTGCACGAGGGTGCTCATAGCCATATACCTGCTTCTCCTACTTCTCTGAAGATTATGGCCTGGCTAGATCCCAAAGTGTTTCTGAACACAGAAGTGGAGATTCTGTAGCTACAGCAGTGACTTAAAAGCTATGACAAAATTTGAGCCAGAACCCCAAGGAACAGTGGCAGAGCCTAGAGTGAGTGGTTCTGGTACATGTGCCAGCAACGTCTCCATGTTCCAGCAATAGGAAACCAAAGTGGTTTCTGAACCATTTACTAATTATTCTAGCAAAATGCTTTCTTCAAGATTATTACAAGAGTATGTAGCATTGTATCTTAGCCAGTATCAGATTTTGAATAGGTAGAATTGAAATTTTTATACATATACACAGATGTTTCTTGGTTTACTGTGGGATTACATGTTGATAAGCTCATCATAAACTGAAAATATTATAAGTCAGAAATGCATCTAATAGACTGACCTAACCTACAAAACATCATAGCTTAGTATAACCAAGCTTAAACTTACTCAGACCACTTACATTAGTCTGCAGTTGGGCAAAAATCATCTAACACAAAGCCTATTTTATAAGAAATTGTGGAATACCTCATGTAATTTATTGAATACAGTACTGAAAATAAAAAACACAATGCTTGTATGAATACTAAAAGTATGGTTTCTACTAAATGCACATCATTTCTGGAACATTGTAAAGTAAAAAAATCATAAATTCAACCATCGTAGGTCGAGGACTGTATGTATGTATGTATGCACACACATGTATACACACACACAGGTATATAGTGCATTCTGAAATATATTAATATATACTTAATGCTTTATATTTTTATTATGTATCTCAAGCCAAATCTTTTTCCTGGGGTAAAGAATCACCATGCCCAATGTTTTTCCTTTTGTGGGATATCAAGCACCTTAGGGACAGCTTGGCAGTAATTATTCTTTTCTTTATCATCATCCTCATCATCACCATAATCCATTATCAACATCACATTTGGAATAAGTAAGCAGTGTAAGCTCAGATGTCGTACTTCCTGGGTTTGAATCCCGACTGCCTTTAAAGCTGTAACAGTGGAAAAATGACTAAACTCAGTCTGAGTTTTTGTATGTACAAAATGTGAATACACATGATACTTAGACCACAGGGTTCTTGCGAGGATTAAGCAAGACCGAGCATTTAATTGAATTAGCAGAATGCCTGGCATGTGATAAACATTCCGTAAATGTTAGCTGCTATTTTCATCACTACTGAAGTTTATATTTGTGTAATGCTTTACAGTTTAATCCATTCACATTTAATGTAATTATCGATATAATTGGTACATTTGATTTCCATTTGCTCCATCTGTTCTTTATTCCTTGATTCCCTTTTTTCTGCCTTCTTTTGGATCACATATTTTTAGTATCCCATTTTATGTCTTCTGTGAAATTTCCAGATATTACACTTTACATTTCTTTATTTACTTATTTATTTGCTGGTTGCTCTAGAGACTACAATGTACAACTTTAGCTTTTCACAGTCTATCTCCAAATAATATACTATTTCATAAACAATGTAGAATCTTATAGCAATTCGGTTCTATAAATATTTCCTTCTCCTGCCCTTTTTGCGTTTTGTTTTATAATTTATTTCTACATATACTACAAAACTCAAGCTATATCACTAAATTTCCTTTAAATTGCTAATAATCTTTTGAAAATATGTATCTGTGTATATATGTGTGTGCCATGTGTATAAGATTTTTAAAAGATTTTAAAGATTTTTTTAATAATTCTTAATGTTTTTATCATATTTACTCTTTCTGGTGTTCTGTATTTCTTCTTGTAGATTTGGACTTGCTTTTGGTATTACTTTTTCTCTCCCTGAAAAACTTCTTTGAACATTTCTTTAGTGCAGGTTTTTTGGCAATATATTCTTTCATTGTTTGTCTGAATGGAATTGTTTATTTTGTCTTAACATTTCAATGTAATTTCATTAGATATAGAATTCTACGTCAACAGGTTTTCTTCTTTAAATTTTATTGAGACATAATTGACAAATGCAAATTATACATTTACAATGTGCAGTGTGATGTTTTGATATATGACACATTGTGAAATGACTAACACAATCAGGCTAATTACTAGAGCCATCAACTCACATAGTTATCTCTGTGTGTGTGTGTGTGTGTGTGTGTGTGTGTGTGTGTGTGTGTGGTGAGAACACTTAAGATCTACTCTCTCAGCAAGTTTCAAGCATACAATCTAGTATTCATTGTACTTATCATGTTGTACATCCTGCATGACTGAAATTTTGTACCCTTTGACCGCCATCTCCCTCTTTTCTCCACTCCCTAGCCCCTGGCAACTACCATTCTACTACTATCTGCTTCTCTGAGTTTGACTCTTTTAGATTTCCCATGTAAGTGAGATCCCACTGAATTTGTCTTTTTGTTTCTGGCTTATTTCACTTGGCATGATGTCCTTCAGGTTTATCCATGTTATTGCAAAAAAGATTTCCTTCTTTTTTAAGGCAATAATATTCCATTTTGTGTTTGTGTGTGTGTGTGACATTTTCTTTATACATTTATATGTCATTGGACATAGGTTGATTTCATACCTTGGCTATTGTGAATAATTCTGCAATAGACCTGGGGTGCAGATATCTCTCCAACAACATACTGATTTCATTTCTTTTGAATATATACCTAGAAGTGGAGTTGCTGGATCATACAGTAGTTCTAGTTTTAAATTTTTGAGGAACCTTCATACTATTTTCCATAATGGCAGTACCAATTTACATTTCTACCAAGAGTATATAAAGGTTAACTTTCTTCCACATCCTTACCAACACTTGTTATCTTTTGTCTTTTTGATAATAGCCATCCTAACAGGTGTGAGGTGATTTCTCATTGTGGTTTTGATTTGTATTTCTCTGATGATTAGAGATGCTAAGAATTTTTTCATATACCTGTTGGCCATTTGTATGTATTCTTTGAGAAAGATCTATTCAAATCTTTTGCCTATTTTTAAATTGGGTTATTTGTGATTTTGCTGTTGAGTTTTATGAGTTCCTTATAAATTTTGGATATTAACACCTTATCAGATATGTTCTGCAAATATTTCCTTCCATTCCATAGGTTGTCTCTTCACTCTGTTGATTGTTTCACTTGCTGTGCAGCGTTTTCTAGTTTGATGCAATCCCAAATGTCTGTTTTCACTTTTGTTGTCTATGAACACTTTTTTCTTTTTTTCCAGCACTTTGGAGATGTTGCTCTATAGTCTTCAAGCCTCTGTTGTTTCTGAGAAATTGGCTTTAAATCTTATTTTTATTCCTTCAAAGATGGTATATCTTCTTTTTCTGACTGCTTTTAAGATATTTTTCTTTATCTTTGATTTTCAGTAAAACATCCATAGTTGGATTTTTGACTATGTTTAACTGTGATGCACACAGCTGTGGTTTTCTTTTTATTTTTCTCACTTGTAGTTCACTGAACTTCTTGGACCTGTGGGTATATGCCTTATGTCAATTTTTTTAAAAAAATTCTTGGCCATTATCTCTTAAAATTTGTTTTTACCCCATTTTGTCTCTCATCTACTTTTGGGGCTCAAATTACACATATGGTACAACATTTGATATTGTCCTACACATCTCAGATGCTATGTTCTGTTTCCTTATTTTTTATTTTACCTTTGTATGTTCCTGTTTGGATAATTTTTACTCACCAGTCTTTGAGTTGCTAAAATGTACCTTTGTTTTAGCAGCTTTTGTTAAGCCCATCTACATTTATGATACATTTTATATCTTTTTTCCATAATCTCTTTTATTTAGTACTTCCTCTTTGCTGAAATTCCCCTCAGTTCAGTATGTTATCTTTTTCACTCTGCCTTTAACATTTTTTATTATAGTCATTAAAAGTCCCTGTCTAATGATTGCAACATATTGGCAATCTCTCAGTCTGCTTCTTTTAACTATTTCATCTCTTGACTATGGTTCACATTTTCTTGCTTCCACGTGTCTTAATTATTTTTTATTGTGTATCTTAATTTCTGTGTAAAATAAAAATCATGAATAACATTTACCTCTGGAAAAAAGTAGAAAAAGTCCTGATAGGCTACTAATATATGTTGGAAGTGTGCTATGTCAATTTAATCTGTGGTTGAACTGGATCTGGGCCCTGCTGTGGCTTTAGTTGAATACATTTTACCACATCTTCAGAGATTTACTTGATACATGGGTGGTAGCAAAGATTCCAGTGATCATTTTCTGCTTTACAGTCTAGCTGTCAGCTTTTTGAGTTGCTGGTAATTCTCTTTTGTCTCTTCAGTGTCTTGCAAGACCTCTCCACCCCATTGTCCTTTGGAGAGCCACTGCAATGTGCTTAGTGAAGACCTAGAATGCCTGAGAAGGCTTCTCTCAGTTCTCTTGCCCTGTGCCTTTGGCACACTACTCCTATTCACTCGGTGAAGGCCCAGGAGAAAGAGTTTGGGTATATCTGCAAACAGTGGCTAGGACTTTATGGAATTTTGATCTGTACGCTAGTCTACATGTAGCCATTAAAAATTCATTCAGGCTGACTTCTTCATATCCCCTTCTATTAATATTAAGTATTCCTCTGGCTTCCATCATTTTTCCAACAAGGAAAGCAGCCATAGATCTCTCCTCCTCTAGAAAGAATTTGTCACTTTATGGAATGTAGTTCATTGGATTTTTTTTTTTTTTTTTGCATACTCAGCCATCTGGTGACTTTTAAAAAGCTCTGTTTTTGTAAGTTAACTCACTTGTTCTAGTTGTTAGCCTAATTATTTTTATACCCACAACCTCCTAGTAGATGTAAAGAGAATATTCTCCATAGGAAAGACAAAGGCTTGCAATAAATTTTTGAATGAATAATAAATGAACGGGTGGATGAATACATGAATTAAATGAATGAACAGATGAATTAAGGAAAGAGCAAGCCAGTTCCCCAAACCAAAGGTTTTAAAACAGAAAGTATATTTCCACTATAAGCTATTACCCTGAAACACAAGTCAAGTATCATTAAGAGTGTGAGGATCATTCTCTTACCCCACAGAGTCATCTTTTCAGTTTAATTTGTCTTGACTATTCCAGAATCTTTGCCTGAGAATTTTGTCTCCCCACCACCACCCCAAGCAAGCCCTACGCATGTAATGACACAGAGAAGGAACACCTTTCATACAACAGAAAAAAATGTCATGTGATCAACACTAGGATATTTATGCATTTATTTGGTAAATGTGGGCCTGTGAACTAACTAATCTCAGTCTGTATTTCTAAAATCCACCAGCAGCTTTATAGTATAATGATTATTATCCCCATTCTACAAGTGAATAAAGTGAGATTCAGAGAATTCACACAGCTAGTGAGGTGCAAAGCTGGGATTTAAATCCGTGCTCCTTTTACTAAACCATGAATTCTAAGTTACTGTAAGTTTAATTCTTTATATGTAGTTTATACAGCAAGTATTTAAGTAAGCATTGTCTAGTTTGATCCACAAACACAATCCCATGAGATAATTTGAATAAGTATTATTATTTTATCTTAGAGAGGAGAAAACTGAGGCTCAGACAGATTAAGTCCACGCTGATATAAATTGTATATTCAGCCCTAGACCCTGAGAGTTCTGACTCCTTGTCTATTTGCTACATCTCACCGTTTCTCATGCTCTCTTGTTTAAGGCTTTCAGTAATGACAGAGAGCTAATAAATTTACTCTATCATAACTCTGATCTAGTGAATAAAGTAAAGGTAATGGATGCCCTTTCACAAGCCATTTTCATAGTCCAGAACCATTTACCAACTAGCTATCTGCACCATGGCGGAAGTCAAACAGCCAAAGTATAGTCTTAATTTTTATATTATTCAGCTAGAGGGAATCTAGTTGTGGTGAGGAGAAGCTTATTAACCTCAACATTTTTTCTAAAAATTTGTTATTTTACCATGTGCACGGTTAAAAAATGCCAAACGTCATATTAAGATAGCTGCAGCAATTAGAATTCAAAGGTCACCATCTCACGCAGATTTAGAGCATAGTTCCAGCATTTTTCTCTTCTGTTTCACTGGGACTTTTATTCAGCACTGAAGAAGCCATTCATTTTGTAAAGGTTAATTCACAACTCCAGATTTGATGAAGTGCTTTCCCTGTATCATCTGCATTTTAACACCGCATCAGTGTCAGTCAAACTTGCTTCCCTGATCGGAACTCGTCTCCCTCCATCAGAGAGAAAATTCACCTTCCCTTTCTTGGTTCTGTCCTCTGCCAGGGTCCCACTAGTGGTTACCTTGCCTGGATTACGCCCCTCTCCCTTCCTAGTCAGTGAGTAGGCAGAATTGTTGCATTTCACTTTTCTTTTTAGTAGTTACCTTTCAAATCCCCACAATTTAATGATTATGACACTCTGTTTATAAATTCTGGTGGCCAAAAAAAAAGGAAATTCAATTTTCTTTCTTTTTGTTTTTTTGAACTAGAGTTAATTTTTATTTTGGTTTCCTATTCCACTGGGAGTGGATTTTGTAATATTTACATATACATAATGAGATATGTTAGAGATGGAACCTAAATCTAAACACAAAATTCATTTTTGTTTTATATAGACATTATACATATAGCCTGAAGATAATTTTATATAGGATTTTTAATAATTTTGTGCATGAAACAAAGTTCGTGTTAAGTACTTATGTATGGAATTTTCCACTTGTGACATCATGTCTGTGCTCAAAAAGTTTAGGATTTTAGAGCATTTCGGAATTTGGATTTTCAGATTAAGGATGCTCAACCTGGGTACATTCGTTTTTCTGTTTAAAGAGCCAGAATCAGTTATTATTACTTAATCTGTAACCCCAACTATTATAGGACAGGATGGAAGATGTCTGCTGCATGAGGTGCCTAGGCAGATGGGCTGCAATCAGCCTAAGGGGCTCCTGACCCGGGCGTGTGGGGAGCAGGCGCATATTTACAAAGACAGACATTCGTGACAGAGATCCCCAGCACACCTGAAGGGCTTTGCTACTGGGACGAGGACCCGCATAAGTCAATGCCTGAAGACCAGACAAGAATAAAGATGCCTCAGAGGATGTCAGTGTGGAGCGGTGACCACATCTGATAAGCAGATACTCCTCCCAGTATGTCACCTCTATTATAGGCACGTCATCATTTAGATGCAACTCTAGGGAAAAAGTTTAGCAAGAGACCTTGAAAGAATGTGGGCTCAAAATAGAAATTAAGTTCAGTTATAGAAAAAATTCAGTTAGATTTCTTGTATACTTGAAGTTGGTACTAAATGACACATATAATAGAAAGAGTAAAACCAGTTTCATTCAGAGAAGGCAGAAGAGTTATTCTATATATACTAACCTTTTGCAATTATATTTATTTATAATTTCAACCTGCCTACTTACACAGGGGACTTGAGGCAGCTGAGCTTTGGTTGACATTCTAATGAGGCAGGAGCCCGATGAATCACCAGCGCCTGCCCGCAGCGCTGTTCATTAGAGGCTGGAGGGAGGCGCCTGGGCTGCTCCGGGCATGCCCAGCCTGACATGGCCATTAAGCAGCTCCGCAGCTGTCTCCCAGTCATTAGAGCCAGGCTGCAGTCGCAGAAACAGGAATTGCTCACAACCTGTCCGGGCTCCAGAGGATTTGATCTCCCAGGACCTTCTCCTCATGGCTTTATGTCAACAGAATGAAGTTCATTACCATTCAAAAACACCAGCTCGGTCTGTTAGTGATGATAAGGGCTTTCAGTCATCCAGGAGGGACGTGAAGGTCCATCAGACAGACTTTACATAAACTAGCAGATTTTACATGTGACTCCTTCCTGTTCAGGTGACTTCGGAACTCACTGGGAAAGGAAATCTACTGGATGTGATGCTGAGGAGTGGCCCGGAGATGGTACATGGTACAAATATATGTACATGAGCAGACTACTGTGTAGCAATGAGCACGATTATGGCAATAATCTGTGGCTGACGCTATACAAAGAACTTCACATGATTCACTCATATGTCAGCTGTGCTGAGCCTGCTGCTTAAGCATGATTTAGAAATGTCTTTGATACCCCATCCGCTTTAAGTCCATGGCTTAAGCATAGTTAATATCCTCCCAAGATTTGGGGAACTCTTGTAGCCTAGCAGTCTTAGGCCCCTGCTGCCCACACTCATTCAGGTGTGTGTGCTGTCTTTGGTTCACCAGCCCCCCCACATCAACCAAGACACAGAAATCAGCCTGTTTACCGCTTTTCACAGACATCCACTCGCATCAGGCATCTCATCAGGAATCTTAGGATTCTGCAGACGCTACTAAGATTTGTTTTCTACCCAGTATACGACATCTTTCTATCTCCCCTCCCTCTACTTCTCTCTTCACCCACTCAGTCCTGGATTCTTTTTCCTTTCTCTGCCTTATAAAGGCATTTCTAAAACAAGATAGGTCTCTCTTCAATAGGGAGTATTTATTATTTGTCAAGAGAATAAAATTTTCCCCATCTTGGTACATGGAGATGGACCTCACTTAATCCATCTGATAACTCTATGTGGAAGGTGCTATCATTCTTATTTTACATTAAAAGCAACAATGCCAACCACCACCCAAGGCTCAGAAAATTATGTAACTTGCCCCAACTCACGGAGCCATATAGGGAGTACCGGAGAATTCTCAAATGATGATATTAATTTAATTTTTTGTTTGTTTTGGTGTTTTGGGGACAAGGTTTAGCAATGATGCTCAGGCTGGCCTCGAACTCCTGGGCTCTCATGATTCTTGCACCTCAACCTCCTGAGTAGCTGGGACTACAGTATTTATTTAATGTTCTGATGAAAGAGTGTTTATTGGGTGGCACTGATGTTTACTACTGTGTTAGTATTCTATTGCTGCTGCAACAAATGACCACAACCTGAATGTGATGTAGCCACCAGATTTCTTCCCAAACCTATTTTTGACTGTTGAATTTTTTTAAATAAAATATCTATTGACACTCTCATTCTGGAAATGCTTCCTTATATCAACTGGGAGAATAAGGAGGTCTTAGTGGAAAACCAAGCATTATACTGGAAAAATGGAAAGATGTCTCCCATGAAGAGAAGGGGCCCCTGAAGTAAACCATGTGTAAAGACAGACAAAGCATCAGGTGAAAATAAATTAAGAAATAGCTAAAGGAATTTATGGACTTCAAAAACAAAAATTAAGAACTTGCCAAAGTAATCCATGGTAGCACTCTGGCTAGAGAATCAAAGCCATCTCTTGAGACTCGTTGCTATAGAAGTGAACTCCAGGAGAAAGGTGATAAGGAGGGTTAATGTACTATTTGCTCTCTAGCAGGGACAATTTTGGGGACATTCCTGCTAAAAAAACTGTCTTTCAAAGCAGAGAAGTAGAAATGATTAGATCAAAATGGTAACTAAACAGCATACTCTAGACCTGATTGACAAACTAGGTCAGAATCACTGGGGCTGGCTGCATCCCAAGAACTGGAAGGCACTCAAGGTCAAAGTGAGGACCTTCGCTCCAACCGGAAAACCTCTCCAATACAGGCCAGGGGGATTGGCCAGTATGAGTCTCGTCACCAAAATGTTCCAGAGGACCTCTTTGGCCATTCTAGATTGGTGAGCTGACAGCTTGTCTGACATGGAAACAAAAAAAAGGCAAAATAATTTAAGGAGAAATGATAAATGGTGACAGTTAACCCATTATAGTGCTGTGAAGGAGGAGGGGCAGATTAGTATGTGGACAAGAAGGATTTGACAGATAAAAATTTTAAAATTTCATTATGAGCCTTTTTCAAGGTTGTATTGTAAAAGATCTTTAAATTTGTCCTTTATAAATTTTAGAAAGACATGGTTTATAAATAAGACAAAGATTAGGAATAAACAGATTTATCTTAGGAGAGAAATTCGTTGACATTGGGGCCTGCAGGGAATCATGCAGGACATATCATGTGTTCTCTTGCTATAAATGATACAGAAAAAAGCACACAGTGAAATCTTCAACCTTTCATTTGACACTAAAAGTTTCAAGGTGAAATGCTGATTTCAAGGTAATATACAACAAAATTCCTCCAATTTTGGATGGGCAAAAGGAAACATTAAGTTACAGTTATTTAGAAAATATTTATTGAGTGCTTACTGTGTACGACGTATTGCTATAGTTGATTTGAGGGCATTCGGAGATGAGATATGATCCCTGATCTCATAGAGGGTCACAATCTGGCAGTGGACGTAAAGCTGTACACAAGAAATTCTGGGAGTGAATGATGAGTTGGGAGACGTTGCTGGGGGTTTGGACTGATTTTCAATGTAAAGTGCACATAGAGAGAGCCAACAGAAATATTCTGACGGGATTTTAGTGTTGTGACTGGCGGGTCTGATATAAAATCCCATTCTAGCTGTCTATTTCCTGAAAGGGAAGACCACAGTATTAATAATAATCTATTTCTCTGGCCAACTTCCTAGGAAGTTACTGGATAACTTCCTAGAAAGTTACTCTACCTCCCACAGAGGGTTTGTAATCCTGTAACAGTGATTCACAACATTGATGCATGTCAGACCCACCTGGGTGCTTACTCAAACAGGTGGGGCATAGATACTGGAACCCACTCCCAGAGATTTTTGTTCCACTGGCCTGGGGTGGGGCCTGGGAATGAGTGAATCTTACAAAGCCCTTCAGGCGATCGTAATGTACAACCAGTGCACAGAAGTAGTGTCCTAGAGAATCAGATGAACTAGATGTCCAACATTGGGTCAGTTACATAATTGCTCTAAAGCTCAGTCTCCTTTTCTGTAAACATAGTGGATAGTACCTTCTTGTGGGGTTGTCTTCAGATTAAATAATGTACTAAATATGAAAGCCACAAAGAGAGTTTCTGGCACATAATACACATTAATTGCAATATAATTCCAGGTCTTCCCATGTGAGAGACTAAGGGTGAACCGTTAAGACCTTGGACTCTAGGGCCAATGCCCAAAACGTATGAGTCTTAGTTCTGCCACTTACAAGCTGTGTCACCTTGAGGAAGCTGCCTCCCTGTGCCTGGGAGTCCTCAACTGTAAAGTGACAGCAATAGTTTTACAAGGATAAAATAAAATGAGGATTAAATGTGTCTGGCCCAAAAGCACATAGCCCTAATCTAATCATAAAGACATCAGGCAAAATACCCTACAAAATACCTGATGTATATGTTTCATAAGTGTCAATTTCATGAAATAAAAAAGAAATATATGGGAAATATCCCAAATTAAGGGGAACTAAAGAGACATAACAACTGAATGCAATAAATATTCTTGAATTTTCTTTTGCTATTAAAGACATTATTGTGATGCTTGATGATATCTAAATATTAAGATCTGTATATTAGAGCACAGTGTTGTGATGATGTTAATTTCCTAATTTTGATGATTGTACTGTGCTTATGTAGATGAATATCTTGTTTTTAGGAAATATGCATGGAAATACTTAGGAATGAAGGAGCATTCTCTCTGAGAGAGGCAGAGACAGAGAAAATAAACAAAATATAGTAAAATATTAACATTTAGGAAGTCTGGGTGAGGGATGACCAGGAATTCTTTGTCCTATTTTTACAACTTTCCTGTAGATCAGAAATTATGTCAAAATAAAGAATTTTTAAAATAAAGTTCCTGGTCCTGGCACATATTAAGCACTATATGAGAGGTGGATAAATATACATGTGCCAAGTAGAAGTAGCATGAAGCAAATGCATCAAGGAGAGACAAGCTCAGGTGAGTCAAGCCCCGCTGAGGCACAGCAGCAACCTTTTGCAGGCGCCTTTCTACGCACTTCACCGAAACTGTGTCCTGGATTCCACTCGTGTGTCGTTAAGGAGACAGCGAGTCAGGATACACTTTCTTCAGCTTGCACTCCGAGGCTCCTGGTTAATGCTCTATTAGCTCTTGGGAAGTAAACTTGGGGATCCCACTGGGGTTTGAGGTCTAGGGAGGAAGCTGGTCCTGGGGCACCAGATTGTCAAGTGCACAGGGTTAGCCGGGCTCAAGAGGCAAATGGAGGAGATTCCAGAGCTCACATCTGATGGCCTGGGGACAGAATCAGAGCAGAGAGAGCAGGGTGAGGAGCAAATCCCCACAGCAAAACAGAGCTCAGCCGGCTCAGCTTCCCAAGCACACGCTAATTATTTGTTTCTTTCTTCCTGGTAGTATGATTTTATTCCTAAAAATGGTGTTGTAAAAACAATACTACTCATTTTTAAACATTCAAACAGCCCCCAAAAACCTTTTAGATAAGGTTAAATCACTTACAATACCATGACTCAGAAATATTTTCACTTTCCCTACGAGTGGACAGACAGCCTTGAGACTCTCACTTCATGCATGTTCACATGTATAGATTTATGTGCAGAAAGCTACATAGATTGACTGATATCATACATACTGGACAGCGCCTCTCGCTGGACTGTGTGTGGTGGACACACCTCCTCAGCGTAAACATACACTGATCTCACGATTTATACCGGCTATGTGGTTCCATCCTGCGGATGTGCCAGTCACTCACTGATGGCTATTTAGGTTGCTTCGGCTGTTCTGTAATTACTAAGAACCCCAGGGATAAATGTGCTTGGCGTACATCTTTTGGTCCTCATGTGATAATCTGATTTGGAAAGTTTCTGCAACTAGGCAAAAGGGCTGGACATACTGAAAACTCTTCTGTTACCTGGCATCAGTCTGCCTTCTAATATACACATTCCAGCAGCAATAAGTGTTCCTGTCCTCAAGCCTGTGATAAAATATTTTCCCCATCTTTTGATTCTGTGCCAACCTAATAAGGAAATAAAATGGAATCTCACAGATTTAATTTGCATTTCTTTTCTTATATTCGGGATAAACATATCTGACAGCATTTATTAACGCTGGTCCTTCGAGCACTCACTATTGTGAAGGCAGAAGTCTTAATCGAAATGATATCCCTTTAAACTTTAAAAAGCTTATGAACTTTACACTTTCCAGGCTTCAGAATTCCTTTTCCCTTTTTTTTGAATGTATGAATGTGTGTGTGGGTTTGGGGCAAATCTAGAACACTACGTGAAAGCACAGATTTTGGAGACTATCTAAGTTTAAATTCTGTCTCTGGAATTTACTAGTTATATAATTTTGCCTCTGTTTTATCTGGTAGGCATCATACTACTTACCTCATGGGATCGTTGTGAGGATTAGAGTTAATTTATGTAAAGTACAAGGAACATTTTCTCACGGATAGTAAGTCCCTTAAACATATTAACTCTAGTATTTTCCCACAGCGGCTTTATAGGTAAGATTTGTTCTTGTGTCTCAGAATAGTAGAGAATGTGCTAATATAATATTGGGTTTTAGTACTTCAATTTTTTTTCATCCCAGTATTAAAAAACAGACTATGATGTTTTGTTTGTTTTGTTTTGTTTTTAGAGTTCGGAGAAAGTAGGGTTGAGCAATATCTCAGATAAATCTGGGCAAAGAAACACTACACCAGTAAGAGCCTATTTTTTTTTTTTAATTCTAGAAGGATAAAACATAAAACCCTTATTACACCTACAAATATACTGTGACACTTTCATTATTAAAGATATAATCTTCATTGGCTTATCATGAGAAAGTTATATTGAGTTGTCATTTCTTTGAGTACAAAGAAGAATTAATATGCTACTGATTGGTGAGGATTATTTTTATGCCAAACTCTTTTTTCTATTTAAAGTTATGTACATTTCTTCGACTTTTCATGTCCAAGCAGTATTGCAGCTTCCAATAGTGTTTGTATGGATAAAAGTATTTTCATCTGAAGGTTTACACAAAAGTAGAATCCCTGTGGCCCAGAGAAGATAAAGGTCTTGTTGATCAAGCTAACCCATAAATTGAGACCTGTGGGAAAAAAATGGACTTGCCCTCATTCCAGAAGCGAGTTCTGGCCTCTGATAATGTGCAGAGCTGACATGCACTGGTGTTGTCCATTGGAAGGTGGCCACTCTGACCAGCTGGGGTCCCTGCACATCCCAGTGAGCACGAGAGCCTCTGAGAGAGGAGTCAAAGTGCAACAACAAGAAAAGTAAAACGGAAATGAGTTGGGAGGAAAGGTGGATTAAAAATGAGGCCAAAGATGCATCCAGCTTTTCTTGGACAGCAGAAGAGATGAAAGGAGCAGAGGGGAAGGAGGCGTACACACAGAGAAAACATCTGGGAGAAGCCAGGGTCATCGCAAAAATGCACCAGCAGCAGAAGGCAGAGCAGACTCAGGAGATCATGTTTCTGTGCTTGGAGTTGTGTATTCACCTTTGGTCTCATGAAAGATCCATCTGTCCCCTGCTGAGATCATGGGACTCACCCCTGTAAGTAGACTTCTTTTAAAACTCTAGAAATATGTTAAACTTAAGTAAAACGTTTGAAGTGAGCTTTTTGTTTGCCTTCTTAACATAAAAAATACATTTTATTGAAGTAAAATGCAAATTTCATATGATAAAAAATACATTTGGTGGAATATTTTAATTAGAAATCCTCAGAAATGGCCTCTTTGCATGTATCAGTAGTGAATCTAAGTCTAAATGTGTTTGCCAGCCAATGCATTTAGTCAGCAGTAGTAGGATATTACATTTCTTTCAGAACCAATAATTCTTTCCATATAATTTTTTAAGAAATGTATTCACCTTAAGGCAATTTAGATATCAGAAATGTAAACAATATACACAGACTAAGTTTTAAGGAACATTTACAATATTTGCTTGTAAAGGTCATAGGAAATATGTTATAATTTCAAAGTTAAGACTTTGAAACATGGCGAGGTCTCTCATTTCTTAATATCCCTACAGTTCATTATTCTCTCCATTTAGCTTTACCTATGAAAACTTAGAAGGCAGGATTTTGTCTTTATTTAGCAAACACTGAACTGAGAATAATACTTTGTGTTATATACTGAATTCCCCTCAAATCTTGTGTTAAATCCCCAGTCCCCAAAGTGACCATATTTGGAGATAGAGCCTTTAGGAGGTACTTAAGGCTACACAAGGACAGAAGGGTAGGGCCCTAATCTAGTAGAGCTGAAGTCTTCATAAGAAGAGGCACCAGAAGAATCTGAGTGCACAGAGGGGAGGCTGTGTGAGGACTCTGCGCCGTGGCCATATGCAAGCTCACCAGAAACCAACCCGGTCGGTATCTTGATCTTGGATTTTCAGTCTCTGTCATTTACCCACCCTACATAATTGGCATTTTGTTACGGCAGCCCTAGCTGATGAATACACTTTGGTTTAAGTGAAACAAACAGCCACTGCTTCCAGGAACTAATGATACTAAAGTCATTATTTTTCTATTCTTTGGCATAACAGGAAGAAATTTACATATGCAAACACATCTTTCTTTAATAAAAAGTTGTATTCATTTTCTAACTGTTCATGTGGTGGGAATTTGTTTGCTTTCGCTTTGAAAGACAGCATAAGAAATGACAGCTGAATCAAAGGAGGTATCGACGAAGAAGGACTACCCCGATGGCTGGAGAGAAAGGAGAGGCAGAAGGGAGCAAAAGAGAATGTTGCCAAGAGGTTGCAGAAGACGAGAAGAAAATAGAAGAAAAGCTGTGCTTCTGGGGCTCCTCCGGACTGGCTTGTTCTAGATAAAGTTTCCACTGTGGTGCCCGTGGAGGTGCAGAGGGAGGGCCCAGCCAACTGACATGGAGTCAGAGGAAATAGACTTTAAAGACTTTCTAATACAAGCCACTCATTTTACTGAAAAGAAACCCATGGCCATGAAGAGTTTCTGGGTGTGGGGCTCAGGCAGCCCTGGGATGGGATCTTCGTTACTGACTGGAAACTGTTTAACTCTCTGAGCCTCAGTTGACTCATCTGTGATAAACCATAATAGTAAATAACCTATAATGTTATTGTCAAGATTTAGTGTCATTAAATGTGTAAAGTATCCAACATATAAATGTTATGATACATTTTAATTCTTGCACAAGGTCACCCAGTTAGTTAGGGATAGTGTGATGTACAAGGATGATACACATTTTAAGAAAACAGATTTTGAGAAAATGAATACATAAAAATAACTCATGGTACAATGGTCCAGACCATCTGGGAAGAATGAGAAATATAACCTCTTCTTCCCTCATTGAGTCAGAATGAGTAGAGGCTTTCATGGAGGGGCACTGGGGTAGCCAGAATTCTGCTGGGGAATAAGGAAGAATCTATGTAACCGAGCAGTTTACCTAATGCCAACAGATGTTCTGCATGTTGGAGGGGGAGGAAAAGAAGGGGCTCAGAACCAGGCTGATTGAATAATTATCACAGGGTGAAGGTTAAGGAGCTATAGAAAGTCAAAGGTCACTTCAGGTTCAATTTTGATTAATTTGCATAAAGAATCTGCTTTCTATCTGGAGCTAGCAAGTGGGCTATAGTGCTTGTTCTTATATAATCCTCCCATCTTAAAGCCACTTGCCCAGCATAGTAATAAACAGAATGACGAGCCAGGCTGCATAGAAAGGAGGGTATATTACTGATTCATTTATTTATGCATTCATTCAGAAAACACTTAGTAGTCAACTACTACTTGCCAAACAAGGTGCTAAGGAATGAGGACACGGCAGTGCACAAGACATAGTCTTTTTCCTCAAGGACTTGCCCTCAAGGCAGAGGACACCAACATGTGTAACCCATTCTCAATTTCCCATCCCTCAACATGTGGGCTGTTTTGGGAGAGGGTGTATTAGTTAGGGTGAAGTTTCTCGTGTAAGCAAATAAGGACCTTACTTGTCTTTCATGCAACAGTGGCAGCTAGACAACCTAGAGTTGAAATGACAGTCCTGCTCCATGAGTCATCTGGGGCCTAGAATCCCTCTGTGTTGACATACTACCATTACTTAAAGGTTAAATTACGTCACATTTTAAACAGTAATATGGGAAAAGAAGGAAAGAAAGACACTGTTCTCCACTGTGAAGGACACATCTAGGAAACTGTACACATAACATGTGCTCATAACTTACCGTAATTTAATCCCATGGCCGTGCCTAGTTGCAGAGGACACTGAAGAATGCAGACATCATGTTTCCAACCAAAGGTCAGAGCTCTATTACTGACCAAGGGAGGAGCCAGGAGCAGTCTCTACAGCAGGGAGTGGGTGGTGCTGTGAGCTGCCTGTGACGGCCCTTCCCACCTGGAGCCCCTTCCCTTACACGTCTCCACGACCCCTCAGCACCCTGTATTCTGCCAGCCTTCCCAGAAGCTTTAGAGGAAAGGAAAAAGAGGTCAGAAAATATATTAAACTGCCTACTAAATCTGACTTTTCCTAAAGCTCAAGGAAAAAAATAAAATAGAAAAGAAAAAGAACACCTAAGACTTTATGCGCTCCAGCTGCTAACCTTGTCCTGCTGCCCCCAGAGCACATCCCTTCCCTGCCTCTGCAGAGAAAATCTTCTCCTGATTGTCCGGGAAGCCCCTCCTTCCCCACAGGGGTTGATCTGGTCCTAACGTTACTCTCTGGGTTTATCACTTTCCTCCCACAATAGATACTCTAACCCAAGAATCGTATTTCCCTGAGTTTGAGTTATAAAGGGTATAAATGGGAGTACTGCTCCAAAATGAGACTCAGAGTCACCTTTGGCACACGTGGGGGGTGTCCCTGACAAAGTCAGTCTTCTGAGTGTCCACTGGCTCATGACCCCCCCCACACACACACTCTCTCATCCTACTTCTAAGGGCAAACCTGAAATCTCACAGACTAAACAGCCTACACCAGGCATCACAAATGTGAGTGCTTGTGCTTCTTAAGGGAAGCACACTATGATTGAAGTGGACTAGAAGGTGAGCGTCACACCTTGTCCTAGCAGGACAGCCAGCACTTAGCTCCAGTGGATTTTGATCATGTGGGCCCCATGTTTTTATCTCCTAATTTTTTTTTTGTTAAGGAAGCTGGAAATTCAGAATTTTATTTAGATAAAAAGTCCAGATTTTCAAAATGTTGGCACCCAATTTAAAAAGGTAAACACTGCATAACAGATCTAATGGGGTGTATTCAGCCTAAATCCAACTGAGGAACCCTCAATTTGAAACTTCTCTAAAAAGCACTGAAAGAGAGAAACATTCCCGTAGCTGGCCTTCATACCACCAAATAGTATTAGCATTTCCATGAGTATTTAGCATTATCTTCCAGAACAATGTGCGTTCCTCCCTTCATTTCCCCACTTCCAAATTGCACCTGCTTGAGTTAAAACCATCAATAGGATAAGGACCCCTTTCTAGACATATACCGAGTATGCCTGCCCCTTCCGCGGCAATGACTCTAGCAGAAGCTGTGAACTTAACCACTTGCCGAAGCCTGATTAAATGCCTGGACAAGACACCACACTCCTCCTCAGTCTCTGTCTAGGGAGGGGTCGGTTCCATTTTTCTCACCAGCTCGGATCATGACAGAAGAGAGTGGAGAGCCAGCTGGCGGCACTGTGTCCCCAGCCTTCTGTGCTGGCCCCAGGAGCGCCCTTTGCCGTTTGTGTGGCTCTCACCTTGCACTTGGCTTTCCTCTGGAGCCCATATTTCTGAATGTGCCCTAGAAGCCCTGACATGCTGTTCTGAGGGTGACTTTATTCTAAGGCAATAGGAAACAGTCAGAGGTTTTTAAGTAGGGGAGTGACACATAAACAAAGAGCCTGAGAATTGTCAGAGTTGACCTGGGAAGGAGAGAAACTGCAGTCAGGGAGACCAATTAGGGTGTTTACAACAGGACAGGTGTCCAGACGTGAAGTAGATAAGTGGCAGTGAGAAAGAAGAGAGCAGAGGCAAAAAAAAAAAAAAAAAAAAATAATGTGGGGACCGAATCTACAATTTGTGCAACTGTTTTTAAAAGGAGACAAAGTTTCAAGCCTGGGTGACTAGGATGATGGTTGTCACAGGAACAAACCAAATTATTAGCAACATGTGTTTGCTTGCTTATTAAATTCTTATGTCAGGTTTTCTTCCCTTAAAAATAACAGTACTGCCAATTGATATTAACAACATTTTCTATTGGTTTATGATTTTTTTCCTCTAGATTCCAAGGGCTTTGTAAAAGCTGTCTCATTAATCCTCCTGAAAGCCTGTGAGAAGGGTGGCAGTGGTTTGCAAGACCACAGATACAGAAGATGGCTTTTTAAAAAAGTTCATTTATTTTTTATTTTTGAGCATCTCTCACATTCCCACTAAAATCTCTTAAACTCTCAATAGCAATTAGTAGAGACCAGGCTTGGCATGTCCTGTGTTCCCAATTATTATCAATAGGTTCTAATTGAGAACATGTGTTCACTTCAGCTGGGATTATTGTCTGGCTGATTACAAAGGAGAATCTGAAAGATGGCATCTGGCAGAGTTATTTTCTGACATCCACCTCACAGTCCTGCCTTCCTTCATAACTGCTTTCATTTAGTATGTGACCCACCACGAGAGACGGATGTCGGCCCCATAAACAGCACCAGCTTTAATGTTTCTATGGGCTTATCTGTACAATCTTTGCATTGTTAGCCAAGCACCATGTACAGTTTCTTAAAGTAGGCACTAGTTTCATTTATCTATTGCTGCCTGAAAAATTATCCCCCAAACCAGTGGCTTAAATCATTAATCTGCAGCTTGGGCAGGGTTGGGAGATATGGTGTATATCCGCTCCAGGCAATGTTAACTGGGATGGCTTGGCTGGGACCAGAGGATCGACTTCCAAAATGACTGTCTCACATGGTTGGCAAGTAGGGTCTGGCTGTCAGATGGGAGCTCAGCTGGAGCTGTCGGCCAAGGGCTGCAGTTTGTCCTCTGATTGGTCTCTTCATGAGTAGTTGGCTTGGGCTTCCTTATGACAGGGGCACTTGTTTCCAAAAGCAAAATTTCCAAAAGACAGAAAGTGGAAGTTACAAGTGTCTTGAGGCTCAGGCCAGTGAATTGCCATAGGGTCACTTCCTGTTGCATTTATTGGCCAAAGGAATCACAGAGCCTGCCCAGATTCAAAGGGATGGGATGTAGATCACACTTTTCCATGGGAGGAATGTCGAAGACTGTGTGGCCAAATTTAATCTTCCATAGTGCACTGTAACAGATTAATTTACACATTTTGGACGAAAGATAGCTTGGCATCTTTGAGTTTGAGACTGATACATTAAAACTGCACCAGTAGCCAATAATTCTGAATTCTAAATAAATTTTAAATAGATATTTTCATTAGTTTCCATACAACCTCTCCAAATATCAGTTCTGTCATTTATCTCTGATCTTTCTTTCCCCTCAAGTGCCATGCTTTTTAACTTCTGGTTATGTATCCTGTCCGCACTCCTGTAGCCTGGCTGCCAACACTTCTGGAAAGTTCTCTTGAATTGCCATGCTGGGAAATGTGTCCCTTCTGGATGCCTCTGTAGTTTCTGGGTGCTACTTTACCAAACAAGTTATTGTAGCATGTTGGAATCTGCCCGTTAGTCCGGCTTCCTCTCTAAATTATAGGAAATTTATCTTGTTTATTTGGTGTCCCCAGCACAGAATATTTTTCTTGGTTAGTAGATATTCAAAACATATTTGTTGAATCCTGATTCACATTCTGTCCTGTATTTTTGCATTCTTGAAATTATCATTGACTTTCGCATGTCATTTGTTACTGTCAGAACTCACCCTCAGCCTCTCCATTTCTGGAATTTCAGTGATGGCAAAGTTGAAAGAAAGGAGGAAATGTCACTAAAATCCTATGAGAGGTGGCAATGAAAGAAGCCAGACTGTGTTAAAGATGATTCTTTCCATGATGGTCGTGCTAAGATTATACTTAGCAGGGTATTTCTCTGTGGCTTTTTATGTAAGGAGAAGCCGTACAAAGCAACAAGGACATTAACCATGCCTCATTCATCTCCATTGGCCCCCTGGACATTTTGAAGCAGGATATATAAGCCTCTCTCCAAATTGATAACAGGTGTCTGATTCCAAACAAATGTTACCAATCTTGCCCTTAATGCGTTATGGCAGAACATGATGAAACATTAGTAGAGAGCAGTAGTGCACATTTGAAAAAAGAATGAACATGAGATTTAGTAATGCTGTCTTAGTTAAATTTAAAATGGATATTAATCTTACTTCTTAGGCACAGGAACAGATGAACCAATGGAATCTTGTATTAGAAGCTGTGGGTGAAGCAGATTGTCTTCTCCTTTAGACAGCGAGGGAGACATTGATCACTCCTGGAGGAGCCCTTGCTCGGTATGAAGAGACCCTGACTGGGAGACTGAGGTCTTTAGGGGGTGATGTCACTAGGCCTTTTACCTCTATTCAGTTTAACCTCAAAACATGTACTGAGCTGTGAAGACACTACTCATTGTGCTGGGTGGTGTATGGGCTGCAGGGAAGAATGCAACACAATCCTTACCCTCGAGGATGCGTGGTCAGTGAATGGGCATGAGAAGAAAGGTGAAGAAGTGAGGTGGAAAAGGGCAGAGTAGATGGCATGAGATCTGGAAGCTACGTGTATTATCCCTAAGTCCTTGCGTGAGCTATTAACATTCTCTCAGCCTCTGTTTCCTCACCTGTAAAATAATGTTGATCATGACAATACCTGCCTCCAGAAGAGTATGGCAAGGGTTAAAGCAGATAAAAGTGTGAAGCTGCACGCACCATGAGCGTGGGGGGCAAATCCCCATCTATTTTGTTGTGCTACCTGCCGTAGCACAGAGCACCTTGCAGGTGGTCGGTGAGCATTTGGTGACTGCACAGAATGAAAGTGCTCGGCACACATCGAGCATTCAATGAACGTCCACCATTAAGATACACAGTGGTATTGTGGTAGGGGCCGTGACATCGGAGATAAATAACAGCAGCAGTAGTTGTTAGTGATAATAGTAACAGCAGTTGTGGCATCAGTCATGTTTCAGTGGGAGCACAGAAAATAAACAGAGGAAGAGCAAGAGAAAGCTAAAATGGTACGTTCGCTATGTTATGAGGGGTCTAGAATAGAACAGTGAGGAGTCAGACCTTCATTCGAAGGTAAAGCTGCTACTGAAGGCTTGTGAGTGAGGAGGCCACCATGACGCCGTGGGAAAGATGGGCTAGGAAGTGGAGATTTTTAAAGATGCTCTTGATTTGAGTCTGTTACAGAATCTATTATTCCTAGGACTTGGTGTTGAGCTAGGGTGAAGGCAGGGAAGATGGAGAGAAGAAAAGAAGTGATGGAGGACATTCAGAGGTAGAATTGACAACAATTAATTTTGTAGATGGAATATGGCAGCAGGAAGGGACAAATGACTTAAAAACCGAGAGACTGGAGTGTGGTATTGACATTATCAGAAATGGAGATGTCAGGCTTTGCAGGGAAGTTGATTGTTTTGATTCAGCATACATTTGCGTTTGTGCTGCTGGTAGAAGACCCAGTGAGAAATGGGCTGTGAACACTGAAACTCCAAGTCTGGAGTGCAAAGGAAAGTTGAAGTCAAACTTAGATTTGAAGGATTGTTTTTCAAAGCCAAGAGTTAAAGCTTGAGAAACATATGATGTTGCTAAAGGAAAGGGGACAGACAGGAAGATCACTTATAGGGGCTAAGATATCACCTGAGGTTTTTATTGTCTTATCGGAATTAAGAGTTTGACAAACCACACATTGGTTAGCAATTTTAGAACAGTCACCTATTTTTTCATAATTTATATAATTTTATCTACTCCATGATAAGTTATAAAGTGCAGAGCTTTTAATAATGGAAGCTTTAAGGACTCAGGAAGGACAAGTTAGCCATTCAAGTTCTCCAGGAGTCCACATTTAACACTGGATTTACATCCTTTTAAATACCAGCTTTGTTTCTCTAATTCAGGTACATAACATTGTTTATTAAATAGGTTGTCATGACAATGTTATGGACCCAAATGTGCCATGTGCCAGGTATAATAAGACAAGCATTTTGTATGCTTGGATTCAGCATGGATACTTCTACCCTTGATTTACAGTCAGAGACTGATTCATCCTTTTGTTTGTTTGTTTTCAAGATTGAATGACAGCCCAATCTTTTTTTTTTTTCAAAAAATAAAAAAATTAAGGGATTAGCAAAGATCATGACATCAAAAAAGAGACAGGCAGAGCAGGCCAAGCGTATAGTCAGTAGGGGTTTGAGAAGAGGGGTTTCAGTCAACTGAGAGTTTCCCATGGAAGAAACAGGATCAAATAGAGAAAACAGAGATGACTAATTCTGGCAAAGGTTCTTCTGAAAGTGTCCAAGTGTCAATTAGACAGGTTAAGACATGGGGACCTTTTGGACTTGATTCGAAACCCCCACCACAGAAATATTCTTTTTCTCTTTGAGAGATTGGTTTATTATTGTCCCAGGAGTGAAGCCTTTGAGGGCTTCCTCTAATGGAGAAATAGTCCAGGCCAAAGGGAATGGGTCCATCAGATGGCTGATGTAAAAGTAGAAAATTTATTTTCCAATAGCCTGGCTATTTACAATAAAGGTAGACATCTCAGGGCACAGGGCTCTTAAGTTTGGGACCCCTTGGTTTTGGATTAAAATAGGTATTATACAAGGAGATCCTCTTCATCCCTAAAGCTATTGTAGCTGTAAAGACAAATGCCTGTTTGTCTTCTGTAAGTTTTCCCACTGCGGTCCCTGTAACACTAAGTTACCTTTAGCAACGTTCAGCCAGGTTCTGGGTCTGTAGTTATTATTCATGAAAGTGGCTAGAGTTCCAGATGGAGGACTTCTAGTCTTCTTTAATCCAGATGAACTCACGATTCCCTGTCTTTTAGTAACCTTATCTATCTAATAAACTCAACCAATTTATGTCTGACCTAGTCAGACACCTGAGATCTGCCTACAGAACTCAGACCTGTTTCTGTTGACACTTATGGACCCAGTCCAGATCAAAAATGCTCAAATAAATAAAGAGAGCTCAAAACACAAGTTTGTGGAGCTCAAATCCTAGAGAGAACTCACTTATGACCCCAGTTTATATAAGAGAACAGTGAACACAATTAGCCTGGAGAGTACTTTGCTTGGTTACTTGGTGCTTCTGGGCATTGCTGAATGTCTACTTTGGATCCCAATTCTGATTACAAACTGCTAAAAGAAAAACTCTAGACAAATTAAATGTAGAAGAGTTTATTTAACACATTAATGGCCATGTAAGTTGTATTTAACTAATGCTGGTTTTGAGCCTGGGGCCTCCTGAAGCATATGTAACTCACACGTCTCTTTACCGTGGGAGCCACATGAACTATTTTTTAAGTTGCATATAACTCACACACAGAAAATAAGAAAAAATAAAAAAATTTTCATTAAATTAGAAAAGATCATTTTAGTTTTGAAGTTTTTATTCTATTTTCATAATAAAACACCCTGGCCTCAAGGAAAAAAAATCTTTTTCTACTGTGGCAGTCAATGTGTTATGCAAGGATCAATTCATGAATTGGGCAGCCTTCAGAACCAGAAGAGGTTTGGAGAGTTCCAGCCAGCAACGTGAGCAGGCAGAATTTATAGACAGAAAAAGGAAGTGGCATCTTGATTGGTTACAGCTCACCATTTGCCTGATTTTGGCCTATTTGATGAGGCATTTGTCTTGTATGGATAGGGTCTGATCAGCTGGCAGCTGTGACTGGCTGAGACTCAGCTGTTATAAGAATGTACTCAAGTTAGTTTGCATACTTTAGTTTACATACTAAATTAGGTTGTAGTTTACTATGTATGGAGGCAGCTTTAGGACAAATTTAATATAATTTAACAGCCATAAGGAAGCAGTGCTAGCAAGTGTGGGGCTATCCAGGATGTTATGTAGTAAATTGCAAGTGAAAGGGGGTTAGAAGGCAAAATGGAAAAAGAGAAATACATTTTCACAGATTCATCCCAGTTTATATCTAAATAGTCATTTACATCATGAATAGTTGTTTTATAGTAATAAGAATTAAAGCATATTAAAGCATAAGTAGCTGGAAAAAGTAGAATTTCACCCTTACTAACCAATAATGCTTTAGCATGAGTTAGTTTGTCAAGTTATCAAGTAAGTCATTTAGTTAGTGAAGAGAAAGAGAAACTAAGGAAGAAGAAAAAAGTGAATTTCATCTGTTTTACAGTTGGGCCTGAGTTGGGCCTGAGATTACAGAGTAGTGGGCAAAAAGCCAGTGGATATTATCCTCATGTGCTCTGTCTGGATGAGATCAAATACCATGCATTCCTCATGGCCCAGATTAAAGGCCCTTCCATGATTATTTCCTCTACATGCAATAGATAATCCTTCTTCTGGAATCTTAAGAGGTATTATTTACATCTCTCCGATGGCATTTATAACCATCTACTTTGTATGATGATTACTTGTTTATGTGCATTGTTATCTGCATATATGCAAACATTATTTTTTATATGCATTATGTGCCCGATGATAGTAAGAACCATAAACAGAATCCACAAGTGATTTCTCTTTATCATCTTCACAGTGTTTTACATAGTCCCTTCATATAAGTGTGCTCAAAATCTATTTATCGATCGACTAAATAAATTCTATTTTAGAACTCTACCCACCTGTTAATTTTAATTTCCTTTTATTTATTTCTTTTACAATTTCTTTAGCAGTCAACTTTAAGGTCATACTCTAAAGATGGTTTAGATTATAGGACATAGCAAATAGAAAGATTATGAACTTCCTTTCCCATTCATTTCAAATTGTGATATGAAACACACACACATACACACACACACACACACATATATATCCATCCTGTGACATCATAAAACAGGAAAATGCTCTTGGCTTTATTTTCCTTATTTCTGAACACTTGTGTTAATATCTATTCATGAACTAGAGGGCTCAAGTGAAAATTTACAAAGCACATCTACACGCTCACACCAAATTCAGAGTATAAGCCCTGGGAATTACAAACTGCGAGTCAGTCTTGCCTTTCAGGAAAAGCATCAACTGCTCACCCAGTTCATCAGAGAAGCTGGACCTGTGCTTTCTTTCTGTATCATCGTTTGAGGCTGCTGCAGAGTGGGAAACAGTAAAAAATTCAGGAGAGGACTCTCTTGTAAAGTGATAAGAGTATTTTCTCAGATTCACTCTGAGACAAAATTTTGAAATTCTTTTCGGGATCAAGATTTTAATTTCAGTTATTACTCAGAGGTTCTAAAGAGTGATCTTCCCTAGATAGCATTCATACCGTGATTCCAGTTCATAGATAGAGCTCTGTTTTTAATGTAATGTATGTCTCTCAGACCCGTACTCCGAGGCAAAGAGCAAACCTCGTTTCAGAGGTATAAATGCTCTTCCAGGCTCTAATCCCTCCTGTGTAATGGGACATTTGTTTCTCTTCAGTGAACAGTAAACCTGTAATTCCCTTTAATCCTAAACGAGATTTAAAGAGCAGGGATTTCAGTCACTCACTCTCCCACCTACCTTCTATGGGTTTTTCATAGTCACAGAAGACCCTTCAGAATTTCTACAAATCCCAGAATATCTCTCTAGTTAGTGCCTAAAAAGATAGCCAAATGGAGTTCAGAGTCTAAGTCAACTCCATCATCTAGGGACTTCTGAACTGAGGTCAGATTTGGCTGGTATTTGTGACTAGCTGACATCTGATCCCACTCAACCCAATTCTAAAGCATTTATGGTTATAACTGATTAAAAATTATGTATACCATGAAATATATAGATATAGATATAGCAAGTATATATAAGGAGGTAAAGCTTTCTTGATAAGATACCCTCTTCTGCTCTAAGCTGACATAGAAATCCTAATACAATGAAACGTGGGAAGCTACTAGCAGATGAGAAGAATTTTCTTACTGAATGCAGCAATAGCAGAGAAAGAAGACAAAGAAAGAAAACAAGTGCTTAAAAAGGTCCTTTGCCCTTGGCAAACTTTATAAGTGAAATGTCACTTTGTTTTTAAGTAACATTTCTAGACCAAACACATTTTTTTACAAGTCTCTTCCAAGTATGTTTTAACTCAGTGCTAGGGAATTTTGAATCCTAGAACAATCCAAATTTCCCATTCCTCTGGGGGCCAAGAAACTTAGATATTTGGGAGCCATGTGGTTTCCTTATCTAGTGTATCAAATAGAGAACTTTGTGTGACTTTTGATTGATCCCTGCACAAATTTACCTTTTCAATTATGTTGCTTGAGAAGTTGAATAATGTGTGAAATTTCTTCCCCAGTGGCTTTATGTTATAGATCTCAAGTAATTCTTCTACTGAGTTACTCAGTGGAGCAAATGCTTCACTGTAATGTAATAGTGATTCTTGGAAAGTGATTTTTTTAAAAAAAAAATTTCAGTCCACAGTAATTCATTAGCAATGTCAGTGAAGGATTATGAGGAAAATATATTTTATCAATAATAAATTGCTCTCTTTTCTTTTATAGATATGAATTAAATACTTATTGCTTGTAGCTACTAAAATTTAATTTTAGTGAAGCACAACTCACAGAGAGACAAGGAGTTATTATAACTGGAGAAGAAGATAGAGTTTGGTTTCGGACTGATCATTCCGATTTCCTGCACTAACCACTGATTGATTTCTCTTGGCACAGAACTAGACATGCAAGAGATTTCTACTTGGGTGTTAATTAGAATTTTTACCTTGAGTGTGCTTCTGACAGTGCTTGCATATAACCCTTTCTGAATAGAGAATGTCTGAAATTGTTAAGCATCCTTACCTATTACACATGAAGAGGGAAAGGGGCAGTGGAAGAGAGGGCCATGATGCACAAGTGCAGCAGAAGGTAGTTAGGATGATTAGGAGGAGAGTGTCTATGAATGGAGCCAAGTCAGGAGGAGTTAGGGAGTAAAAAGAAGAGAGGTAATTTTTGGCGCAGGATGAGAATGATGACTTGTGATTTAATTACTCAGCCCTTACAAATGCCAATGGAAGTGACCGAAATAATAGCATAGGGGAAAAGTGCAAATGGACCCTGGCAACAGTGAAAGAGTGCCACCTACACTCAGGGACATTTAGGAATTCGTGTAAGATGTGGTGCAAGAAAGACAGAAGTGAGAGGAGAGCCAATAAGCTGGTGATTTGATGCTTGCCGGGGAAATGACCACTTGGATGTAGTGAAGGGACTCCTGTCTTGCCAAAACCATCTCAACAAATTTTGGTTGGAACAAAATGAACTGGATAAAAGAATGAACAAAAGAATAATGAGATGGCACATTTTGACCCTGAAAAAAGAAGACTGAGAAGTGTGCTGGATGCTGAATCTCAGCAAGAATACAATAGTAACACCAACAGCAACATCTAACACTTGTATAGTGTTTACTATGTGCTGGGCACAGGTTTCAGTGGAGTGTAGATATAAACTCATTTAATCATTACAACAAACCTGTGGGTGGGTACTTCAATTTGACCAAAAATAATTAGAACTTAAAAGAGCTCTAATTATATAACAATTGTTTATTAGATTTACTGTAGTAAGTAACATGTTAGAAAGTATCATGGGAAATAGAGACCCTTAGCAATAACAATTGACATTTAACATATGTAAGAATAAACTTAATAAAAATATACAGGATGTATTATATAATTAAAGCACACAAATTTACTAAAGGGCATAAAGAAACCCAAACATAAATGGAGAGAAATAACACATTCCTGAATGGAAGTACTTAATATTGTAATAATATCCATTCTTCTTGTCTAGTTAGCCTATAGATCAAATGTACTATCAATCAATATTTGATTACAATTTTGAGGGGAAAGACAGAATGTAATAAAAGGTATTTATTTTTATTTTTAATTATAAAAATAATATACAAATATATAATCTAATGATTAAAAACCATGTGTTATGGAAATTAGCCTTATTCTTGATCATCAAGGGGAGGATCACACTCCTCTTGCCAGAGGTAATTATCAGTTTATTGTGAAGCCTTCCAGACCATTTTCCATGTTTATGAATATGTAGATATTGAGATAGAGGTAGAGATAAATATGTATATGTAGACTTCTAATTACCAATAATGGTTCCACCTCCAAAATCTCATTTTCAAGTCACTCAGTCTCTCAGTATCACTTCCTATGCTGTCTATCAATAGGGAAATGATCAAAACAAAGAAAATAAAAAGAAAAGAAAACCCAGTATATATATGCTTACTATACAGTACACTACAAACATTAAACAAAAGATATTTGTACACCAATATGGGAACATCTCCAAGACATATTATTAAGCGAAAATATGAAGTGACCATAAAATGCATACAGCCTTAAACTATTTATAGTATAAACTTAAGAGAGAATTTATAGTATAAACTATACTATACTGTAGATATACATAGATATAGATGATAGAGACAGACAGCTACAGATAGCTACAGGCAGCTATCTATCTATGTCTATCTCTGTCTAGAAATTTTTATGCTGTATATTTTTATAGTATACTATTCTATATTATAGATATAGTGAGATGTGAATATATGGATATAGAGACAGGATCACTATATATAATTATATCTAGATATAGACTGATATAGATATAGTTTTATGTTATGAATTTTCTCCTTTTTTCATAGATAGTTTCAGACTATGCCTATTTTCTGGTCACTTCCTACTTTTACTCAATAGTATGCCTGGAGATGTTCTTCATTTTTGGTCTAGTAATGTCTATGTCAATTTTTTTGGAGTTTTTTATACACATTACAGTAGGATGTAAGGTACCAGGTTTTTTTGTTTGTTTGTTTTGATCATTTCCCTACTGATAGACATTATAGGAGGTGGTGATGAGAGAGTTAAGTGACTTGATGATGAGAATTCGGAGCTGGTACCGTTATAGGTAATGACAAAGTCTCGGCTGTAACCATGGAAATGTGTGGCTTAGTTAGAATGGAGCACTTGATGTAAGACATCAAAAAATTGGAAGTCCAGAGCATATGTACATTATCTGCATAGGTACTGAAATCATTGAGAATGTTGGGAGGTAGAGTGGTAGAGAGAAAGACAATACTCAAGGTATTCACTGATAGAGGAGTGGCTTGAGATTATTTGATAATTATATCAAGGAAGTAGAACAGGTAGGTGGTAGAATCCAAATATATGGGCTTCGAAATAACTGGGATAAGGAGGGATGGAAAAAGACTTAAAAATTGCTAAAGGGGTTGGTTGTATTTATCTCCAGCAGGAATAGAGGCTAGAATATGGAAACATTATTCATATTTTATGCCACTTACTGCTATTTGATTTTGTAACTATATATTCCTATTACTTTGATGAAAATAAAAATTAATTAAAATAAGCTAAAGATAAAGATAAAAATAATATCACTAGTGAAAAGATGGATCCATTTGTCAACAGAAAGTATTGTTATAATAATATCAGAAGGCAAAATGTGGATGGATTGTTCAACAAATAATGTTAGAATAAACAGCTAATCACTTAGGGAAACAAAATTAGATATTTACTTCAAATCAAATCCCAAAGATCGTTTCATATTGACCAAAGGTTTAAACATAAAATACGAAACTATTAGGAGCAAATATATTAATAGCTAAATATTTACATGATCTTGGAATGAGAAAGACCTTCTTCCACTTATCTCTGTAGGAAGCAATCCAAAAGAAATAAAATCAAAATTCAAAAGCAAACAATAAAATGAAAAAAATCTGTTTGCAAAATAGAACATATAAATACTATTTATAGACCTTGAATTGTTATTAATCAACAAGAAAAATGTGGACACTCCAATTAAAAATTGATAAAGAACATAAACAGGTGATTCAGAGAGGAAAAAAAACAGAAATAGCCAATAAGCATAATTCAGAGAGGGTTCAACATCACCAGGACTCAAAGATACACAAATTAAAACCACTTTAGTCTATAATTTTCCTCCATAAAATTTTAAAAATGTTTTCAAATAATATTTTCTAGTGCTGGTAAGTGCGGGAAGATGGACAATCTCATACATTTGTGGTTATAGTGATGGACGCCAGAAGAAAGGGCGATTTTCTTCCACAACCACTTTGCGTAGGCTTTAAATAGTCACTGAATAAATAAATTCATTAATAAAAGTATTGTTAAAGAATGTCTGAGGATACAAAAATTAATTTGGGTTTTATAAAAATTCATTTATAACAGACCCACTGTGTGAATCGGTGTATAGGGTTCTGGATATATTTTGTATCATCACTGTGATAAGGGGGAGATGATGATTTTTACCCACTGAAATTCCTCTCAGGGAAAGCATAAGCCACTTGTTTATTTATTTCTTACTTACTTTTAACTTAAATACTCATATAACTTGCCACAAAATATAATCACTAACCTCATCTGTTGAGACATTTTCTCATTTTCAATCCTAAAGTGAACAGCAAGCTCAGAGAAAGTGAGAAATGAAGGGGAATTGAGAAAGTCATTAGGGTTTGACAAGGCTGCACTGATATCAACCAATCTCACCAAATGATTCACCTGAGATTTTTTTGCCAGCGGTGACAGAACTGAGCTTCCCAGGAGATGACATAAGAACACAATACCAGAGTGTGGGGTCTGAGGCAGAAAGACTGCGCAGACGTGACCTCCTGGGAATTCTCAGAAATTGTGGGACAGAGTTTGGGATTTTTGAGTCCCTGGATAATTATCCAGCTCTCCAATGCCACGACAACTCAGACTGTATTTTGTAATCTTGACATTTTTATTATTCTTGTCTTTCATTTGCTGTGCACTTTTCTTTGTATGGAGATAATATCCTTTACACTGAAAAGTATAATCCAGTAAGGGAAATATTTACACGGGAAATATTTCCCGCAGGGTGTGTTACAAGCCACTCACCTTATTAGATGCATTTTCTATTTTTCTATATAAAGATTTCATTTAGCACCCTACGCCTACTGCCATTTCTTAATATTCCCCTATGTTTAACACTTGGCCCTCTTGGTTCACTGGTTGGTGGTGTTTTGTTTTGTTTTTTTTTTTTTAACAAATTGAAATCTGATTCTTAGCTCTTAGTGCTTTTACTTTGATACCATAAGTGGCCTCATACCGTGGGGTGGAATGGAAGCTTTATTTGCCTTTCTTGTCGGGCTGCAATTACTCACCACCCCATATACACCCCGACTGATTACCTAGGAGCATGGAAACTCTTGAGGTTAGACACCATTCACATAGGAACAATTAACAATTCAGGTGATCAATTATCTGTAACCCTCTTTATTGGGGATTTAAAAAGCACTATTTGGTTTCCCATGGGTTAATTCAGGCCCTTGATTCTCAAAATCTTTCATGGTTCGTTTGGAAATTAATCAGACTTTAAGGTCAATTTCCACTTGTCTTTGCCGATCCAATAGATTATTTGATTACTTGAAGATGCTCAAAGACCTAAGAAGACTTGTAAAATACTAGGTATGTTAAAGAAAATAATAATGACAATGAAGGGTTCAATCCATGTTGAAAAAAGCCACAGACATGCATTTTTTATAAGAAAATAAAATCCTTTTTTTTTTAATTAAAGGAAAAGGGTGACTGTCAGAGAGAAATACTTGGAAGGGGCCAGCCAAGCCTGAATTGGCGGGGTGTTCTCAAGTAGACTTTGTTTAATTTATAAGTTTATAAATTACAGTCTACTCACTGTCCCCTTTTCGTCCCCGTTTTTTTTCCAAGGCCATTGTCAATGCCTCTAAGATAAGGATCATAAATTTCCACACAGAATCCCAAGCAACTAGAGATCTTTGAGGGTCTCTTTCTTTTCTGAGATCAGAGTCTCTGGTGACAAGGAGGTGACAAGAAGAGGTAAGAAGGGAGTCTCTGGAAGGAGTCTCTTGCTTCCTTTATTTCAGCTTGACCTGTTGTAGACATAAAACCACAGCAGCCACTCCTGCAACAAGACAGCCGATCCCACTGGTTTCTAGCAAATATATTTTCCCACTCTCTAGCATTTATCAAGCTTACTCCACAATGTTTTATAATAATTGCACCCCAGACTGTACAGATAATCTGAATAAAATGTGTTGGTTTGACTATTTTTAAAATTATGACTTTCAAGTGGTACGTGTGTGCACATATCCTAGCATCTTACAGAAAGTAGACCTATACACAGAAAAGTGTTTAAATGGGGCAAATATGGAACCAAATATCAGTACCTTGACTTGACTTTCCATTTACCCTGGGTCTTGCCCAGAATGCTCCCTGTGTACAAATAGGTCACTGGGGAGCAGTGAATCCCCCTTTCTGGTCTGCAGACATAATCAAGCATGCCTGAATTCCAGGGTGAAGATGGCTGTGACCACATTTGCCCAGTTATTTAGTTTTCATTAGTTCTTCATGACAAATTTACTGAGCACTTACTATGTGTCAGGTAGAGGAGACATGGCCAAAATCAAAGAAAATAAAATACCTGTTCTAGCAGAGCTTACATGTCTACACTAGAGACAGACAATTCAAAAGTATGCAAAGGAACAACCAAAACCAATTAAACTTTTGGTGAGGGGTCGGAAGGCAATAAAGAGGGTTCTAAGGAAAGAACATCTTGGGTCAGGGGAGGGCCAAAAAAAGCCTCTCCAAAGAGATGATATTCAAGTTGAGACCTAGAAGACTAAAGGAAAAAGAGCCAATCACACTACTGTAACATATGTTAGTAACTCTTTTTAAAAATGAAATAATTAGTGAATATCTCTCAAAAGCAAGTAAAATAGACGTTCTCTGTCAGAAACTAGTTAGAGCCAGAGCTCTGCTCACTGAGCCTCTCTCTGAACCACCCCCGAGGAGACCCCAGATATTCTTGGAGACCTCCTTGTAGGACCAGGGCTCAGGATGAGTTACTGAATCATCTCCATAAATAATCCTCATTCGGGGCTCTGCGGAACATGGCTTGAAAAAAGCTAGCCTGGGTGGAGCCGATAGGCAACTGCTTCATGTTGTCCTGCCCTGATAGTCAAACACAAAGATGCACGCCTTCTACTCAGCAGAGGAGCCTGTGTTCGGCCCTGACACAGATCTTCATCTTTTCTCTTTATGTTCTTCAACTTCAGATGCACAAAGCACCGCAAACCTCGTCGGCTCTGTTCTTTGTTTAAAGTGTCAGTGAGCTGTACCCTAGCTAGAATGTTTTGATACTTGAATTAACATTAGATCATTAATGATAATAATGAATGCCTGCTAATTGTATCTGAATATAGTTAGCTTTAATTAAACATTGAGAGGCTAAACACTCCCTTTGGACATCTCCCCTTGGACATAAAGAAGGAGGGCTTCACGTCCACGTCTTCTTCCTATTTTCCATTCATTCCTAGTCTGTACCGCAGGGGACAAACATAAGCAATTTATGCTTTTGACTAGTCAACATGTTTTTTCTTTTCTTATTTTAATTCCATTAAAATATTGCAAAGAATGAAATGCTTCAAAAAAGTAAAGTACTTAATTTAGGCTGGTCATTGTTGTTGTTAATTAGTCATACTAGGAGTGTCCAAGCATAGCGAGAGAATAATTTAATCAAATCACTCCCAGTAGATGTAGAAAGCAGTATTTGCATATGTGACATATCTAGCCGTTTACACTGCCATTTAAATAATGACTCAAAGAACAAACTTCCAGATTTTTCTTATAGAATCCAGTCAAGCTATTAATATATTTCATTTCTACTGAACAAATTTTTAAAGTCATGAATGATTAAAGTCCATCAACTGCAAGAGAACTTAGGATGCACATTTTTTTTTTCTTTAGGCTCATTGGAATTTAAATAAGACAGAGTGCTTTGGTAAACCTATTATAGAAAGATCATAAAAAGCATCATCTTTCAAATGTCATAAAGAGCTAATGTTCCCCTGGTGAAATCCAAATAAACGTAAGCTATTTCCAGCTTTGATCTCCGGTCTATTTTACAAGAACTCCATTTTAACAGTTTGTGCCTAGCATTTTAAGGACCAAGTTTCAAGTCACTACATCATACATGCAACGTAAAAGAGAATGCAATGAATTGAGGCACTACCCCACTTGATAAATACTCAAGGTCAGGCAGACTTGAGCAGGGAGAGTAGTATATAGGTGAGTTGTCAGAAAGCAATGGAAGAAAAAAACAGATCATTAATGAGCAGGAGATTGAGGAATATAGATTTATCCCAGGTCACCTCTTGATTTATATGTCTATCCTCCTGGTCAATTAAATTCAACAATTAGAGGAAGTCGAAGTCCCTGAGTTTATATCTTGACTTCACCATTTAGATGTTCTGTGACCCTGGGAAAATTCCCTTAATTTTTCTAAGCCTCTTTGTTATCATCTACAAAAAGGTGATTATACAATCTACTTCACAGCATTTTTGTGAGAATTAAATCACATAATTCTACATAAAGAACTTAGAACCACATAATAAAGTAGCTTAATAAATGGTTACTATTAGTATAAAACAATCATGGACAGTTATCATTTGCCGTAAGAGAGGTTCTGGTGATATAAATATGAGTAAGAGAGTCTACGTTTTCAAAGGGCTGCCAATTTCAAGCATCCAGACCACTCCATGGGATGGGTTAACAGATCTCCTCACCCAGACCAAATCCTGTTGGGGGATTTACATGCTTCCCACCATCCGGAGGCCAGGAAGCCAGAACTCACTGGCATTTACTACCACCAGTGGATGTGCCCCCCACCTCGGGCTTGCTGGGTCACAGAAATGACCTGGAATGACCTGGCAGCTGAATAGCAGCTGACTGGCGACATTCTCTGCCTTGCAATGCAGGCTGCTGCACCTTTTGTCTGGAGTTCACTCTTCTCTAGGTATTGAGATGTTTTTGTTAGGGTGGAACCTTGCAGGGGAGCAAATCGAGCACTTTTTTTTTGCCTGGGTGTGTCGGGTTGATGTGGGAGACAAACTGACACACGGAATGTGACAGCACCTTTTCTATTCTCCTTCGGATTTGTTCTCTCCCATTTCCTTCAAAGGAAGAAAATACAGACACCCTGAAAATCTTAATCACTTCAATGGTGGCTGCACCTTGGTTTTGAGCAGCGGCAAGAGTCCCAGAGCTTGGCTAACGCTTCACAGTGCAGAGTTTAAGACCAGCCCTCCTTTAGGTCTTTCTTCAAGTTTCTGAGAGAGCCCACCCAGTAGTTTTTCACTGCTTTGGGGACCTCATCACAGGTATTGATTCATCTAAATAAACAATCCTCAAAAATGACTTTAATAGGTTTGATTAAGCAAATGGAAAGTGACTGGTGGTGACCCAAACTCTCCCATACTTTCCCGGTTATCAGGGGGCTGCCCTGAAAAGGCCAGGAGTTGAGTGACGCCCTGTCCCCAGGGCTCCCATTCTCCTGGTGGTTTCCGGCTGTGGCCTCCTGCTCCTGCAGGATTCTGGAGCTCCTCACGCCTTCCTTCTCACAGCCCCTCGTTTCTCTTCTTTATGACAATGCAGACATGGAAATCAGCCCTTTCCTTGGTTTCCCCCCCAAAACACTACTCACCCAAGATATTTTGTGTACAACTAATTTTATTAAAGATTTAGGACAAAAACATATTTTGAGCTACAGAAATACAAAAAAATAAAATTAAGTCTTAGTCTTCCCTTTTAAAAAATGTTTCTAGACCCTTATACTAAACAGGCTGTAGGCTATGGCCATAGTAGTCAGCTCTCTCTTTCCTCTCCTCTTCTCTCTCCTACTCCCTAAAGCTGAAAGATGTAGACTGCTCATGTCACTAACTATTCAGATAGATGCGACTTTCTCAAACTCTACCAGCGAAGTGGTCTTTTGCCCTTTGCATATTTAAGCCTCATTATTGCATTCTGCTAAACAATAGACCATCTACACTAGATGGGGAAGAGAGCAATATAAAGATTCATTTCTCATTTGATACCAATTATGCCATCCTCTCCTTGGAAAGTAGAAGCAGCTCTCAGCTTAGGTTTTTAATATTTTCTTCCTTTTTAACATTTGTTATTGAGTTGCTATTATTTTAATCTCAAGCCTCAAGAAATCGTTAATCCATTTATGGATTTTAAAATCGATTGTCTACAGTATGGGGTAGTTGAAAAGCAAGCTATGTTTATTCCCAAAGAAATCTCATCTCAGCTCAATGTTCTGTTTTAGTAGACTTGCGAGAGTCACATCCTAGAGCCTCTGCACACTGGATGTCTGACCTGGGATAAGATATTCATCCTCTAAGAGCTTCGCTTTCCTTATCATTGGTGAAGATATTAATAGCTCCTATGTTTGTTGTGAGGATTAAAGGCAGGTGGTAGAGATGTGTAAAGAGATGAATAGCGCACAGGTCTTCAGATTTGTGGTCCAACTTATGCTAGTGAAGGAACCTTGGTGTCTCTCAGCCTCCAAAGCACTGACAGTGATAGCAACAGTGTCCTTATAAACAGAAGGGCCTTAGAAATCTTCTGGAAAAAAAAAAACTCCCACTCGTTCATTTGAGCGCACAACTCCATTCTACTCAAAAGAGACACAATTCAGTGGGGCATTCATTTCACCTAGAAGCAGAGTCTTAATCACAGGGCTTTCCACCATCCCCGCAATTCTGAATACTTCTTATTAATCAGACTGCCTGAGAATCCCTCACAGTGACTCAATTCCTAGAAACCTATGAACAAAAACCAGAAATCTTTCCCTCATCCTCCCGCTGCACTCACTTCACTGCTGGGGGTGGTGGCCCTTCCCAAGTCGCTGTTTGAGTGTTGTTCTCTAATTCCCACTCTCCCATTGAGAAACCCGTCACACTTCTCACCAACCCCTGACTCAAACTTAGGTGGCATGTTATTCTAAGAAGTTCCGGAAGGAACTTTGGGAGGTGGGTCTTCAGTGCCCAGGTCAGGACAGATGCCCTATTAGGGCAGAGTTTGGAATTCCTGATCTAGCTAAATAAGATTACATAATCTTCTGTTAATTCACCAAGAAAATGTCTCAGCAGAGCTCATTAACTTCTCATATTAAATTCACAGGGGAACAAATTTAAGACACAGTTTGTTCATGAATTTCTAATGGCCTCTATTACTTATTTCAGAAGACAAGTTGGATCAGATGGCAAGTAAGCATCTTCATAGAAACAACAGGATTGGAATGTGATTCCCTGTAAATCCAACTGGAAATTCCAAAGATATAAAACTCCTAGAGTTAAGAACGATTACCCTTTATTCTTCTTTGTTGACGTTTGACAAACACTTGACGTAAAACCTGCATGTAAAACTTCTCTTTTTTTCATTTAAATGGTCCGGAATTTTAAAGAATTAAAAAAAATGTATACCAATCACACTAGACATCGGGGATCCAAAAGATCTGACTAGTGCTTGTCTTTTTCATCAATCAAAATTTGGAGGACTTGGATTTGAAAATGAAAGCTGAAGTCAAATTTCTCATCCATACAGAGGTTAGTGTGTTAAAGTGATTTTATTTTTACTAAACATGAGAGAAAAATATACTTATATTGCATTTGGGGAATTAGGTTAAATAGTTGGGACTTTAAAGGTCGAAATGAAAGCCATATGTGAATTTGCAGAATTCCCAGACTTGAACGCCTTTTAATATAATAGCTATCATTTGTTGAGCATTGACTACATGGTAAGTTCATTATGAAAACAACCTTTAATCCTTACAGTAGCCCTGAATGATGGATATGGCATTTGAGCTATGAATACTCTACCAGAGTTACAAAGTGCAATTTTGGGCTTCTGATTCTAAAATCCAAGATGACTTTTAAGTGGAGCACTTGGGTTCTTTAAACACACTTACTATCTGACCTAACACCTATTTATGGTTGAAAACTCTGACTTCAATTTTCATTTCAAATAATGTTGAAAACCAGCATGAGTCAAATCTTTTGATTCCACGCTATTTAGTGAAATTGATATTTTTAAAATTAAAAATTCCAAATGGTTTAAATGAAAACAGGAAAGTTATATATGTAGATCTTATGTCAAATGTATCAAACTTGAATATGAGGATCTTTCTAGACAAATTTTGCTTTAAGCATTGTGCTATTTTGTCATCGTCCCTACAGGTAAACAGAAACCATGTAAAAATTCCTAGATTCTTTCTCCTTCCTCCCCCTGAACAATGCCCCTGCTTCTCAGGTACTGGGCTAGGCCTGGCTTCCTTGGACATATGGGCTCATCCCTCCAGACAACCCTTTCTGCACTTTATCCCCATGGGACACAACAATGCGAAGAACTGGGGTCAGTGTGGTATGGATCTCTGCTGCTAAGAGAGGATTGAAGGCTCATTCTTGATTATGGCATTTGAGTTCTGAAGAAATTAGGTCTCAGTATCACTATGGTAGCCAAGTGAACTGAGGATTCTTGAACACCCTCTAGAGAAATGAAAGTTGAGTTCAAGATCCACGTGTGTTTTTGTTAGACAATACTTGTGGACATGGACTACATCTGCTTCAATCTTTCATCTTTTGAGCCTAGCACAGTGCCTGGGCTATGTTAAATTCCAAAAGGCTTGTGTAAAAGATAAAAAAAAATGATCATCTCATGTTTGAGCCTCCAGGCCTAAATTGTGATATGCTTGTTCCTTTTCACTAAACTAAGAAACCTACAAACAATTGTGGAAAAATCTATATTTGCTTCATGCAGTGAAGACACAAGCTAAAATTACATATATGACACATACACACACAAACTTTGTAATATCCTTTATATAAATCCTTTATATATATGTTATATATGTTTCTTAAAATGTTGATTGTACATTGAATTATTTTTAAAGGACTAATAAACTATAAGATGTTATGAAGTTTTCAATAAAAAGGAGCTTATCTGAAGTGAAAATTCACCTTCAATTTAGCTTTATTGTATTAAATAATACAAGTAAATTACTTATCACAATACTGAGCATAATATAGACATTCTCATAAGTATAAATAGAAACATTTATGATCTAAAATATATCTAAAACTCATATATCCTTTAAGATAAGGAACATCAAATGTCTGGAATACAAGACAAAAAACTGGTTCCATAAATCAACGATGTCTATGAATTATTTGTGTTTTACGGTTGATGCCATGAGCATGTTAAATACCTGATGTTTTTTTCTTTTTCATTCCTTTTTTTTTTTAGTTTAGAAGTTGTTCAAGGATGTGAAAAATGCAGTGGTAAACTTTTCACTGAGTTTGCTTTGGCTTGTCAGTTGATGTTGAGACTCAAAAGAAGAGGAAAGACTCATGAACCATAAGAAATATGTAATTTTATTTTACCGAAAGATGGCAAATCAGGTCATGTGGATTGGAAAATTGTGTTTCTTGGGGACTTTATTATTTATTTTAGTGCTTTTCTGGTTTCCCAAATATGTCCATAGCCCTTTTGTTTCAGTATTTGTGTGAAATCTGTCTATTGAATGTTTCAATAGATTTAAGAAAGTTTTCAGTGGAGTGATGAATGAATAATAGCTACTGGATTGTTAAATAACAGTTCAGAGACAGAGGAGGGGCACCCTTTGCTGTGAAGGCCAAGGTTGTATGTGTCGGAGGGTAGAGATGGGTCACGACAGAGGATGGCTGTGATGCTATTCCACCCAAAAAAAAAAAAAAAACAAACATTGATTCCATTGTTATAGGTAGAATATTAGGCTGACTTGTAAATTACTAAGGTCTACCTTGGGCATATCAGATCTACTTGAGTTTTAATCTAATTTCTACTAGTTTCTAGCATGTGACCTTGAGGAAGTTACTTAATCTTGCTCAGGTTCATTTTTCCAGTCACAGAAATGGCAATAATAATTGTATCTGATCATAGAGTTTTTGTGAAAATTAAATGAAATGGCTTAAGGATTTCCATGTGGAAATGCATCTTAGTCCATTTTGGCTGCTACAACAATGCCATAAACTAAGTTAGCTTACAAATAATAGAGATTTATTTCTCACAGTCTGGAAGCTGAGAAATCCAAGACCAAGGCAGATTCAGTGTCTGGTGAAGGCTCTTATCCTGGTGCATAGATAATAGTGCCTTATCTTTGTGTCCTCAGATGGTGGAAGGGAAAAGGCAGCTCTTGGAGGCCTCTTTTATGAGGGCACTAATCCCACTCATGGAGTCTCCACCCTCATCATCTAATCACCTTCAGAGGCCCCACTTTCAAATACCTTGTGGATTAGAATTTCAACCTGTGAATTTTGAGAGAACACAAGCATTCACATCATAGCAGAACGGCTTTGTTAGAAAGACAGTTACAAGTGTGCCTCTGGGCTTTGGTATTGGGTTCAGAAATGGGTTCCCCATTCAAGGACAAGGGAATGAGAGGAAAGAGACACCTAAGTATTCTGTGGGGAAGTGGTAAGAGAGAGGACAGACCAGGCAGACCAGGAAGACACTTGATTACAGGATCGTCTTTCCCTTAATCCCCAGATAAATTCGCCCAGAAGCTCCTGTTGGAACGTCCTCTGAAATATACCGTGAATCTGATTTTTTCACTGTTTCCACTTATCCCATTAAAACCAATAGCAACTTAAGCAGTAGAAGTTAAGAATAAGAGTAGCCATGTCTCTGACATGGCCTTAAAGTAAAAGCAACAAGTGCTCCCTTCTGAGGAAACAACTACTAGAATTGCACTGGGCCGCCATAATGATCATTTAGCTTCTTGAGTTACTTGTATTTTGAATGGTGATGAGCAATGCTCTAATTCTCTGGGCTGCCTGGAAAGTAGCCTCTCAGAGCGAAATCCTCCTTAATACATATTTCCATAGAATGTATCCTTATCCACTGAGAGGTAACCTACCGGTGCCTGTGTATGCTCTGCAATGTGAAAGAACCCACCGAGTTTAGGGGTATTTTATGGCTGTTACAGGGCCCTGTTGCAATATGTTACATTCAACCCCCATAACAAGGAATTGACAAAACATGAGCATAGCACAGGTGACCCTTTAATTACACACATAATGACTGCCTTGAAGGGCATGCAGGTATTCTCCCTTACTAAAAGATAAGCCCTAAGCACACATACAAAGGACAGAAGAAAGGATAAAATTGTTTTTTGGGTGATTATTTTGTTTTGTTGTTTGTTTTTGCATGGAGTCACCTATCAGTTCATGCAGAATGGGTCTCAGATGCGCCTGTGTATATCTTCTCACTCTGGTTGTTCTCTCCCTTCTCCCTGGGCATTGTTCTTGTTCTTTGAAGCCTCTCCCTTCCTCTCAGGTCCTGAAATATGTGCTAGTCAGTTCTGAGATTTCCAAAGGCACTGGAGGGGCTTTGTTGGGCTCCTTGAGTCCCGGGAACTGCTGGGAGCAGCCTGTAAGTCCTTTAAGCTCTTCCCAAGGAAACCCACCAAAGAGGGTCCCCCCCATATTCTGGAACTGACAACTTCCTGTATGTTATGTTAACCGGATCACTCTCACCCTGTTCTATCAGAGACTGAGCGGGGGCAGGGTTAGACAGAGGGGTAGGAAAGAAATCTCATCTTGCCGCATGTGTATGAGAAGGCACTGCCATGGTTACATTTTTCTAGGTCACAGTTAACAAACACTGACAAATTGCCAAAGAGCATTTTATTCTTGTTATGCTGAGATATGAATATTGGATTTTAGTTTTTCTGTTTTCGGTGTTTGGGAGAGCCTGCATTCCTTGCAGGAGGGATAAAAGATGGAGACTGTGGTTTAGAGGCACAATACCTGTAACAGCATACCCTGTAGATTTGATCATATATTTTTCCCAAGCAGTATTTGCCTTCTGCACCTATGCCAGACACCCACAGAGTGACTGTCTAATTTTCAAAAAACTGTAATGAGGGTGAATGGCAACTAACAGCAGGCAAGGTAGTCTAGATTTCAGAATCACAATTAAAGTAAAAGGGCTTCATCAATATTTGTCATCACACATTGAGCCATCATTTTTGAAAAAGAACAAAATACCCATCCCATTGCCATAATCACTAGCAGCAATTAACATTCCACAAGCCTTTTTTTTTCACGCCTAAGCTCTCTGAGTTCACAAAGAACCTGCTTTCTCTCTTCTCAAACACCCTGCATTCCTTTTTCAGGTCAGAGAATACAATTTGTACTTTTGCCTGGTGCCCTACAAAATCAGGGATCAGTGACTTGTACCCCCTGGGCTGGAACTGGGGCTCTTGAAACTGCAGATAATAAGTCATAGTGGTAAACAAGTAAGGAGAGATAGGACTGAACTTTAGCTGTGATTCACCTGGTGAGCATTTGCAAAAGCTCTCAGGGAGCACCCTGTGAAGGTTTTATTGCAGCTAGAATTCACTGACATAGAAAGCAAAATCTTCAGAACGCTCTGTATTGCCCTGATGAGGCCACACAAGATACAAACCAGTTATATTTCCCCTTTCTGAGAAGTTCAGAGCACCTCAATGAAGGGCCCTTATTCATGAGTTACAGCCCCTTTCTCATAGATGTCCATGTAGATCATTTTGCTTGATGGTGTGTGACTCCGCCAAAGAGAAGGATTACACTAGATTGGGTCCTTGACCACAGGATAAAATGTGTATGCTGGTGAGTGGCCTGAAGGCTGGAATATCATGACATATGTACCCTACTGGGATCTTCCTTGCTGAATGGGGGCTGTCCAACTCAATTGTTTCCTCTTTCTTAAGGAATCTGAATGTAGAGCCATAAATAAAGCAACATAGAGAGCGGAATGTTATATAAATCAGCACGCATAGCTATAATAAATAAAAAAATAACTGGATCACCTAGGCTAAAAGAATTTATTAGAAGGATATTGAGTCACCCAAGACTGATTGTAGGCTAGAGGACTAGGCTTGGAAAACAGGCAGTCCCCAGGATCTCTGAAATACTGGACAGCAGGAGACACAGAAGGGGTCAGGAAACAGGAACAGAGGATCTTGGAGGCATTGTGCTATAGCAACTATAAAATGCCCTCCAGTCATCTCTTACAACATTGAGTGGTTTACTTCAAGATTCAAGGACCCCAGGCTCTTGAACTAACTCTACATCAAATGTTTATTCCTTGGCTCCCCAGGTAGTGAATGGCACTGGCTGGCTCTAGTAGTCTTTGCAGTGGGAATTGGCCACTAGCTCCTTTAATGATCACACACGACAGAAGATTACTCAGAAAGAGAGATCGAGGTGCCATTTGGGAGACATACTGTTTGTCAAATGCCAACTGTAGTCACTCCTTTTTTGCTGCCTAACATGCCCACTTACACCTTTTTTCCCAAATCCACATGAAAATTAGAAAAACCATATCAAAACAGCCTGCTGCCTATACAATGTCACTATCCCTCACATTTCAGTAAACTTCTTGCCTCTCCCTTAGAAGGACTCCACCCAAATTCCTGTGAGTTATTTGATTCAGTTCCAAGTGGAGGATCTCTGGCCATTCATTGGCTTTCCAGGATTATCAAAGTAACCCCATCATAATATTCACTTAAGTATCTAATAGAAGGATAAATGCAAAAGAAACTTAAGAGAAATTAGTTAAAATATATAAATATATTCATTAGCCATTAAGGAAGGGAATATGGGTGGCAGATACAGTTCTTATTTCTGAAATTATTATGTGCTGTATTTATGATCTCCATCCTCCCTTATCATAATCCCCTTGCATTTGGTTGCATTTGGTTAGAACCCCAGACAGTCAGGGTTCTTTGACTATTAAAATATCGATTTAATTTCTGGTGGATCTGGGCCACAAATGGCCAAGAGAAATGCTTAATTTCCTCATTCAATAGCATCATTGTTATGTTTCCTGATAGAAGCATTCTTTGCTTCGGTACTAAGACATCTAAACCAATGGAGCCCAGATTTGCATGCTGACTAAAACAAGTTAGAAACTGTTTCTAGAAAGGATATTTACGTACTTGAAAAAGACACCATAGCTTTATTCCAAAATATGGATCTTCTGTGACTTCCCTATAGAGATTCGCCACAGGCTATATACATGGCATCACAATCTGGCACAAACACTTCAAACAACATTAAATCTACTGGGTAATAGAAGTTGAATTTCATGGTAAAAACCTTCCTAGAACTTTCTCCTGCTCCAGACTCTTCAAACAGAGAGACTTTTGTGTTTCCCAGTAAATGTCTTGAGCATCAAACACAAAAAAGTTTATATTACTTCCAAAATCCAAATAAGACCACCGAGCTTCTTGGTAGAGAGCACAGTTGATTTCTCCTTTTGGAGGAAATATTCCAAGATGTCTTAAGCTATTGGAATGCTACAAATTTCACTGAGAAATTGATTTCTTATCTTATTTCCAAGGCATCTAGTGTACTAAAAATTCTTGCTTTCCAAGTCCTATTAGTATGGTGTTATCAAAATGCTAGACTAAGAAAGCCAAGGTTTCTATTGATTTAACTGAAGTACAAAATTGGGAGGTTGACATATTCCTGAGTTAAACATCTGTGAAGTGAAAGCAAACTTCTGTTGTTCCCTGCTTATCGGAATAAAGGAAAAAGTATTAGCAAGATCAAAAGTAGTGTATCAGGCATTCAACAGATAGGAGCACATGTGTAATGTCAGATCCCATTGGAGGTACGCGGGATTATGAGGTCCACTGTCGTACTGCAAGGTCCACCTATTTTGTACTATCCAAATGAGAAAATTAAATGGAAATATAATAAGATACCATTCTTCTGCATCTTTCCAGCATTTGATGATGGTCCTAATCTCTGTGATTTCCTCACAGATATTGAAATGCTTTTTGGTTTACTATATGAATAAAGACTAGCTCCAATGGAATTCCAATGGCACTTCGTTTAGCAATAGTCCTTAATCATGGATCAAAGAGCCAGTGGGCTCACATATCAATAATAAAAAGACAACCAAATTAAAAGAGATCTGTACAGACATTTCTAAAAAGCACATGAAAAGTTATTCAACATCATAAATCATTAGGGAAATGCAAATAAAAAGCACATTGAGATATGACTTCACAGCCACTAGCATAGCTATAGTAAAAGAGAGACAGTAAGAAGCATTGGTGAGGATGTGGAGAAATCACAATCCTCATACACTGTTGGTGGGAATGTAACATGGTGCAGTTACTTTGAAAAACAGTCTGACAGTTTCCCAAAAAGTCAAACACATTGTTTGATCCAGCAATTCCACTCCTAGGAATATACCCAAAAGTACTGAAAATGTATATCCACCCAAAAACTTGTATATAAATGTTCATAGCAGCATTATTCATAATGGTCAAAATATGGAAACAAACCAAATATATGTCAACCAATAACAGATAAACAAATGTGGTATATACGCACAATGAAATACTACTTGGCTAGGAAAAGGGATGAAATATTAACACATGCTACAACATGGGTGAACCTTGAGAACATTTTGCTAAGTGAAAGAAGCCAGACACCAAAGACCACATATTAGGACTCCATTTATATGAATGTGCAAAATAGGCGAATCTATAGACAGAAAGCAGATAAGCCGTTTCTAGGGAGGGAAGAAGGGAGGATTTAGAGAGCACAGATAAAGGGTATGGGCTTCTTTTGGGGATGATGAAATACTTTTAAGTTGGTTATGGTGATAGATGCACAACTCTGTTAATATAATAAAGATCATTGAATATACTCTTTAAGTGGATGAATTCTCTCTCAATAAAGCTGTTACAAAAAGAAAAAAAAAGAAAAACAGAACCAATGAGTAATCTTTTTTCTCCAATTACTAAAGACAAATATTTAAACTGTACAATAAGTTGAGAAATAATCACTGAATGGGTTTGAAATCCCACTATGCTCTTAATGAAGCATATTTTAGCCAAATTTTATCATCTTCCCCATAAAAGCTCCATTTGGATGGACAGCAAATAGTGATGCGTTGGATCCCTTGAAATTAGTACTTATTCAGAAACAATGTCCAAAGTTCTGTGTAGTTTTTGGATTTATCCCACTCCCCAGTATTCCCATTGCTTGGTGAATGAACACAGGTCTCCTTTGGGGAAGTCTGGAAGGAAAGTGGAAGGCAATTCTTTCTCCATTGCATTACCTTGGAACCTTTATCAAGGTATAAATGCGTGGGTTTACTTCTGCGTTCTCTCTTCTTTTCCATTAAAGTAGTGCTTGAGGCTTACTGAGCTTCTCTTGGACCTATCAATTTATAGTTTTTATAAAATTTGGAATTTTTTGGCCATTATTTCTTCAAATATTTTCTGTGAAGCCCCCTCTTTCCTCTTCTTCAGGGACTCACAGGACATGTGTATTAGGCCATATATAGATATATGGAACTTGAAGCTGTCCCATAGGTCATTGATGCTCTGTTCATGATTTTTTTTCTCTTCTGTATTTTGGATGGTTTCTATTGCTATTGCTTCTGCAAATGTCTTATCTGCCATTAATAACATTTACTGCATTTTTTAAAAACTCTCAGACATTGTAGTTTTCATCTCTAGAAGTTGAATTTAGGTCCTTTTTTTTTTTAATATCTTACATGTCACTCCTTAACTTTTTGAATATGTAGAATAGAGTCACAATAAATGTGTTCATGTCCTAGCTGGTAATTCTAACATCTGTGCTGTTCTGAAACAGTTTTGATTCATTTTTCTTCTCCTGTTTATCACAGCTTCCCGATTCTTTTCATGCCTGGAAGATTTTTACCAAATGCAGGACATTGGGGATTTTTACCCCTTTGGTTGCTGAATGCATTTGTATTCCAATAAATATTCTTCACTTTTGTTCTGGAACCGTTTAAGTTACTCTAATATCATTTTATCCTTTTGGGTATAGCTCGTAATATTTGTTACAAGCATTGCTCAGCTTAAGTCTGATTACTCTGTACTACTGTGGCAAGACTCTTTTGTGTACTCTACCCAATACCCGGTGAATAGTGAAGTTTTTCCAACTGGCTGAGGGGATAGGCACTATTCCCAGACCTGTATGAGTGTTGAGCACTGTTATCTCTAATCCTTTTACATGTTTCTTTCGCCAACTTTGAGTAATTTTCTTACACAAATGCATTAATCAGTAATCAGCTGAATCCTCAAGGGAAATCCACTAGAGGTTTCTTGATTTCTGTCCCTGTGCAGCTCTCTTCTTCCTGGGACCCTGTCCAGTGAACGCTAGCAGATTTTGTCACTGCGATTGCTCTGGCTTCTCAACTGGGGGAATCCGCTGGGGTCTGCCTGCGTCTCCCCTTTCTCAGTTACAGCCTGGACACTCTCAAGGCAATTGGAGGGTTGACTTTGCTTCCCTGTGGAGACGGGTCTCTCAGGAATTACTGTTCTTCATTGCTTTATATCCAGGATCTATAAAACTGCCGATTCATCCATTTTGGGGGTGTTTCAGGGAGGACGATAAATCCAATTTCTTTACTCAGACTTGTCTGAGAGCCAAAGTCATGTTTCATTGATCTATGTGTCTAGCTTTATGATAATCTCACACTGTCTTGATTACTATACTATAATTTTATTGTAAGTCTTAAAATCAGGTAGTGTATGTTCTCTAATTAGGTTCTGCCTCTTAAAAAACATTTCCACTATTCTACATCTTTTGGTTTTAGACATAAAGTTTAGAATCAATTTGTCAATTTCTGTGAAATAGCCTGGTGGGATTTTAAATAAAATTGTATTGGCTCTGTAGAAATATTGGGGAAAATGTGTACTCTGATAATCTTTAAGTCTGCCAATCGATAAGCACAGTACATATTTCCATTTATGTAGGCCTTCTTTAGTTTCCCTTGCCAATGTTTATAGTTTTCAATTTATAAATATTGCGCTTTGTCAAAGTTATCCTTCAGTATTCCATGTTTTTTAAATGTTATTATAAATAGTATTTTAATTCAATTTCTAATTTTTTATTTCAAATATGTAGAAATTCAATTGATTTTTAAACACTGATCTTATATCCTGTCACTTTGCTAAACTCACTTATTAGCTGAATAGCTTTTTAAAAATTCCTTAGGATTTTCCACATAGGTAATCATACTGTCTACAAATAGAGTTTTACTTTTTCTTACTCTATTTATTTTTATTTATTTTTCATTCCTTCTCATATTGTCTAGGACTTGTTAGACAATGTTGAACAAAAGTGGTGACAGTGGACATATTTGGTTTTTTCCCAGTTTTAGAGGGGAAGCATTCAATACTTCACCATTAAGTATATTTGCTATGGATTTTTCAAAGATGCCTTTTATTAAGTTGAGAAAGTTCCATTCTGTTTCCAGATGTCTCAGAAATTTTATCATGAGTGTGTGTTGGATTTTGTCAAATACTTTCTACATCTATTAGGATGACAATATTATTTTTATTTTTTATTCTGTTAATATGCAAATGTATTTTTATTTTATAGATTAATAGAGGAAATAATATTTACTGATTTTTTGAATATTAAACACACTTTACATTTGTGGAATATTTTTCTGCCATATTATTATGATGTATTATCCCTTTTATATATTGCTAGATTTTATTGCTAATATTTTATAAAGAAATTTCTGACTTTATATTGGTAGAGAATATTGATCTACCATTATTTTATTTTTTTTCCTATAATGTCTTTTCTGATTTCGGTATCAGAGTGATGCTGGCCTTATGAAATGAGTTGGAAATTGTTTCTCCCTCTCTAATTTATGAAACAGTTTGTACATAATTGGTATTATTTCTTTCTTAAATGTTTATGGAATTTACCAGTGAAGATATCTGGGCCTACTGTTTTCATTATGGAAAGATTTTAAATTATGAATTCAATTTTTTAAATAGATATAGGGCTATTCAGGTTGGCAGTTTATTCTTGAGTAAGCTTTGAAAGTTTTTGTCTTTCAAGGAGTTTGTTCATTTAATCTAAATTGTAGACTTGGCATCAAGTTGTTTAAAATATTCCTCTTTGTTATTTATTTACATTTTTATTATCTACAGGAGCTATAATAGTGCTACCTCTTTCATTACAGATATTTGTAATTTGGATGTCCTCTCTACTTCTTTATTTCTATGGCTAGAGATTTTTTAATTTTAGTGATCTTTTCCAAGAACTAGCTGTTCATTCCACTGATTTTCTCTATTGTGTATCTATTTTCTATTGCATTGATTTATACTATTATCTATATCATACTCTTCTTCTGCTTACTTTTAGTAAAATCTGTTCTTGTTCTAGTTTCTCATGGGGAAGGCTTAGATCATTTATTTTGAAATTCTCTTCTTTTCTAATACAAGCATTTGATGCTCTAAAATTTTCTTTAATCACTGCTTTAGCCTCATCCTACAAATTTTGATATTTTGTATTTTTATTTTCATTCAGTTAAAAATTTTCTAATTTCTCAGTTTCAAAAATTTGAACCATGAGTTGTTTAGAAAAGATGATGTTTAATTTGAAAATATTTTGAGATTTTCTAGATATCTTTCTGTTATTGACGTCTAGTTTAGTTCTTTTGTAGGCATATAAAATACTTTGAAGAATTCAATACTGTTAAACGTATTGAAACTTATTTTATGAGCCAGAATATGATCTATCTTAGTGGATAGCCCATGTGTACTTGAAAATAAGACTATTGTTGGGTAAAGTCCATAACTGTTCATGATTTAAACTTGATAACTATGTTGTTTAAGTCTTCTATGTCTTTATTGATACTTTGCTCATTTGTTCTACCAATTACCGAGTAATGACTATTGAAATATTCAAATAAAAATGTGAATTTTTTATTTCTATTAGTTTTTGCTTTATCTATTTTGAAGCTCTGTAGTTAGATGTTTCACATTGATATTATTAGGTTTCTTGATGAATCAATTTCCTTCAATGTCCTTCTTTATTCCTGTTACAGTCTTTGATGTGACTTCCTCTTTGATATTAATCTTAAAACTTCTAAATTTCTTTAATTGATGTTTGAATGGTACATCTTTTTTTGATTTTCTAACCTATTGATGACTTTATATTTAAAATGCGTTTCTTTTAAGTGGTATATATCTTGTAAATGATATCTAGTTGGGTCTTTTTTAATGCAATCTAATCAATCTCCATTTTTTAGTTGGTGTTTTAGCCCATTGACATTTACTATAATCATCAGTATCACTGGATTTAAAACTACAGTTTTACTGTTTGCCTTCTATTTCTCCCTTCTGTTCTTGGTTTCCTTTTTCCTCCTTTTGTGCCTTCTTTTGAAGATAACTCAAAAATTCTCTTGTACTTTTAAATTATTCCCTTGTATTTTACTATTGAGTTATAATTTATACTTCTTTGTTTTATTATTTCATGGTTTCTTTGAGGTTTATAATATGAATTTTAAGTCATTATAGTCTATCTTTAAGCACTAATACACTGTACAATGTATAATTTAGGAATCTTTTGACAGTATACTTTTATTTCGCTGTTTTGTTTCTACTGTTGTTCTTATGTATTTAACTTTTACATATGTTTTAAACCCCAAATATATTGTTATTAATTTTGTATTAAGATTCACCTCTTAAAGAGACTAAAATGGGGGAAAAAGTATTTTATTTGCATAGATATTTACTTTTTCTGATATTCTTCATTCCTCCATATAGATTCTAATTTTCTGTCAGCCTAAAGAATTTCCTTTAACATTTTTTAAAATGCAAGACTGCTGGCAATACATTCTCTCAGCTTTTGTTTGTCTGGAAAGAACTTGATTTAACATTTACTTTTCAAAGGCATTTCTGTTGCATATAGAATTGTAAGTTGATAACATCTTTCAATACTATACTCAAAATCTGTCATTATCTTTTTGGATAATGTACTTTCTGATGAGAAATCAACTGTAACACTTATCTTTCTCTCTTTGTATATAATGTGCCATGTCTTTCTGATTGCTTTAAATATTTTATCACTGGTTCTTAACAATTTGATAATAATGTGTCTTGGTGTGGTTTCCTTAATATTTCTTTTCTTTGGTGTTTATAATGCTGCTAAGACAGAGTTTATAGTTTTCACCAAGTTTTACAAGTTTTTACCTGTTATTTTTTCAAGTATGTTTTTGTCTCATCTTCTCTCCCTCTCTCTCTTTCTCTCATTCTCAGTCTAGCTCTAGCTTTCATCCTCAGAATCTAATTACACATTTATTAGACTAATAAGTGTCTCACAGTTCTCCAAGTTCATTTATTTTTTTAAGTCTTTTTTTATTGCGCTGCTACATTTTGGATAGTTTTAAATGCATTCCAGTTTGCTGATTTTTTTTTGCAGTATCTAATATGCTGTTAATTGATTCTAGTATGTTTTCATTTTATGTATTATAGTTTCAATCTCTAGAAGTCCTATTTGGGTCTTTTGAAAATCTTCCATTTTTCTTATCATTACGTCTACATTTTCCTTTCCATACTTACACATATTTACCTATGTATTTTAAGGGCCCTATCTGCTAATTCTACTATGACCCTTGCTTCTTTCTATTAATTTTTTTCTCCTGATTATATATCTTCTTTTTTCTGCTTTTTTTCATGCTTGATAATTTTTTTGTATGCTGGACATTAAGAAATTGATTGTGTTTTGTAGTAAATGTTGTTGTATTCCTTTATACAGTGGTGAATTTATGACACACAGTTAAGTTACAAGTCAATTTAATCTTTTCGTGGTTTGCTTTTAAGCCTTGTTAGGATCGGTCCAGAGTAACCTCTATTCTGAGTATAATTTAGCTCAATTATTAGAGAGCTTTCTGAAGACTCTACCCAATCCCCATGTCTCTCCAGTCTGCATGGGAAAATCTGTGTGAGCATGGGGAATTGCTCAACCTACAATTTTTTGAGCTTCTTTCTCCAGCCTTAGAGAGTTTCATCCCAATGTATGTACAGAAAAACTTTTGCTCAAAGATTCAAAGACATCCCCTACAGATCTCTATAGCCTTCTCTCTACATAGCTTCTTCTTCTCCAATACTCTACCCTGTAACTTCTAAGAATGTTGGCTTTCTTGAGTTCCAATCTCAGTCTCAACTCAGCAAAACTACTCAGTTCTGCTTGAGTTTCTCTTCTTTCATTGCAGCATGGAAACTTGATTGCAAGCACCAGAAATTGACATTGCATTTTATTGTTATTTATTCATTTAACAAACATTCACTGAGCACCCATTCTGTGCTGTTTGATGTACTACATACTCACAATGAAGAAGCAGAAAAATGTCCCAGCCTCATGGAAATTACACTGTAATGCTTTACAAGAAAAAAATAATTTATTGTACAGATATCTCTAAGAGGCACAAAGAGAATATAAGAGACGTGTAAGAAATGCAGAGTTAGGAAAATAAGCAGGAACCAAGATCATGCACAGGAACAATATATACTGCACATGTGATTGCTGCTGAGATAAACAACTTTCCAGCCATTTTTAAATTCTTGCATCATTTGCTCAAGATTCGAAGTCATAGAAGAAAGAATCATATGGGCAAAATCTAAGTCAGTGTTCAACCCCCAAGTCCTTGAAGAAAGAGACATTCAGAACCTCTTAATTTCTGCAGTGTAAATGAGACATTATTTCCATGAAGATGGTACACATTTGAGAAGTACTTGTAAGAGGAATAGGAAGAAGAGGGGTGGTGAGATGCTGCAAGAGGAAGGACAAAAATTCACGACAGTTGCATAGAGGAGTTGAGACCCACAGAGACGGAAATCAGGAAGTAACGGAAAGAAAGTAGAAGCTGAATTCAAGAGTCAGAGAAAGAAGAATAAAAGTTAACTATTCATTAGCAGAGACAAAATAAGCAACAGGGAGAGGAGAGCTGAGTTCTGAGCAGTGAGGGTGGCCGTTATGTCACCTGCATTGTTGCAGGCTAACTAAAGGTACTGCCGCGCTCTGGACAGCACTGGCTCACGTTCCTGCTGCCCAGGACGACGGGTCATATGACATTTTTCTCTTCCTTTTTATTCTCATATGCATTTATAATGAATCCTATTCCTTAAACAAAGAAACTGGAGTTTGTCTGTTCCTTGATATATCAAAGAGCTAAATAAGCCCTACTGTGCTAAATAATGAAAAAGTTATGCAAGGATCAGTAAATGCTGGAAGTTCTCCAAACTGTGTGGATTCTTTGGTCCCAGTGACTTGGGAATCCCACCCTTAATCTCTCTGAGGACCTCCACATCTTGTCAGTCTACACTGGGCTTTCTGTTCTGGGACTTTCTTTCATTTTAAGGGATGTAACAGAAGATACCAATGGTTTGACTGTTTCCCCCTTGACTTCTAGAAAGCATGATTTACTCGAAATAAGTCACTGGACATGAAAGCTGTCACTCTTATATTTAAATAAATTAAGTGTCCTACTTTGATTTTCAAAACACAGATGATTTTTGCTATCTCAGAGGACTGATCACAGTGGAAGTTCTTTCGAAAGAACCAACTCTCCCCTTAAGTGCAGACAGCTGTGAATCAGGAGTTATAAAGTGGGGAGGAAAATTAAAATCAATGACAATATTTAGTTTCCTGCCAAGAGTAGCTTGCACAGTTAACAGACTGCACTCAGATGCCTGTGGAGCCCTGAGAACACCCTGGGCTAGCTGGCTGCCCAGGTGGGGATACCCTAATTGCTTTTATTAATAAGGAGAGTTCCCTTCCTCCACTGATGTTTCTTGAACTTCCATCTCGTGCTTGGTTGGTGAAGCATAACTACTACAAGCCAAACCACAGTTATAATATTTTTTCTCCCCATCAAAATTGGCAGAGCATATTTTGAAAGAAGAAACCGGAGAAAAAAGGTTAAATTCGAGTTCCCAATGATTCTTTTAAATTGTGAGCATTTTAGAGTATAAAATCAAAGTATTATCAAATACATTTAAAATGACCACAGCATGCGCCCCTCAAGTTCGGAATGTTAGAACCTGGTGGTTAGATGTGAGGTTCAAAGTAAAGAGCAGTGGATTTGAGTCCAAGACAACGGCTCCTGTACCAGTTGCTCGGGGATGCCCATTGTAGCACTTCGTTCTTTCCCTGTGAAAGGCGGATGTTCCAGGACTAGACTGTCTCATAGGCTTGCAACTGACATCAAATGAGATACTTCCTATGAATAGGTATGAGGCAATTAAAAGAGAATATAATCTGAAATGTGGGTGCTTACATGCATTCTCTATGTTTATCCTACCAGAAAGAGTTCAGTTACCAAGCAGTGAGCACATATTGATCTTCTGCCATGTGCCCAACCTCACACTGGTCAAAAGTAGTTAGTTCATGTGTCTTCTCATACTTTCAGAAACTGTTCATTATATAGAAAAACCAGCAATTTTGTTAATAGAGCCATGGAAAGTTCAAAAGGAAGATGTTCACTTGTTCCTGTTTCTAAGCACTGGCCAGAATAGAAGAGATTATTTTGAGGGAGATTATTGTCCTCCTGATAATATTTTCCCTTCAAAAGAAAATTGCCTCTCCCACCACTTGGATAATAATAAGGAAAACAAAGCATTATGTCTAAAAAAATATTACAGATACAGGATAAAGTGGACAAGAAGGAAATAGAGCAATAGAAGAAGACAAGTGGATAAAATCAATAGAAACAGAGAGAATTATGGGAGGTTGGAGAATGAATAAGTAGCAACAAAGAACAAAATTCTAGGAGAGAGATACTAATTTAGTAAGAAAGATCAACAGAATTTTGAAATCAACTTAGAAAATCACATTACAAAGAGACGATTTTGAAAGAAAAGCCAACCAATATCTGTGTTGACTCCTGTGCGTGGAAAGAGGGATGGTCTGGTAGCTAACTTCTGTTTGTATAGCTTAATATGTAGATGTAGTGATTTAATACCTTTGTAATTACGTTTAAAATTGGCACTCATATAATGTTTTGTTTATTCTTCCAGGCTATGTTTATTACAGACTGTCTCATCTTAGAGTTATGTATGTCCCTGTCTGTCTCCTTTACCAAAGAATGGATTCTTGCAGTGAATAAGAAACCAGGTCTTATTTGATTCTATATTATCAGCAGCCCCTAGCACAATGTCTGTCGCACACTTAAAGGGTTAACAAAATTTAAAGTAAATTGAAGTATTTCAAATGTTATCTTCTTTTGTGTGTGTGTGCATATACGTGTGTATCTGTATGTATCATATGTTAAGTTTTTCTCGAAAATTGCATTTCAGTTTTAACTTATGAAGTAGAAATATGACAATAGTGCACTAAAATACCAGGAGGCCAATTCCGAAAATCTGTTCACTACCCAAGGCCCAGGGAGTAATTATCAGTCTATCCGTTATGGGGTCTACCCGCACTCATCCTTAGGGAGTAAAGAGGGGAAGTGTGGCTTACAGAATGAAGGCAGGGGTAATTATCCCCGCTGGCAGGGAGAGCAGGTGGAAGGGAGTAGTGTTGTGTGCAGAAAAGAAATACAATACAAACTACAATCCTTACTCATTACAAAATTTAAAATCTATTTAGAGAAGAAAAAGACAACTGAAACAACTAAGCAACTATATGGCAGAAGCAAGTCACTCATTTGTTTATATAATGGGAATATTTTTACAATGAGTGAGAAAAGGTGTTACAATTGTTCTCCTTAATACAACTAGCTCAGCCTGGTTATCCCCTATTTTTGTTTGGTTATCCCCAGGGAAGATTTCTAACCCAAATCTTCCTAATTCGTAACTCCTACCTTGTTAGAGTTTGAAAACAATCCTCTGTCCCTGGAACCAGGGATGGCAGAGATTGGCAGGACCATTAGCCTGCATCAGTGGACCTGATACCCCAAGAGTCCTTTCAAATGTATTGGAGAAGTAGGATTTGAAAGCAGTTCATGATCCCTCTTCAGTGAGAGTAATACACACCTTCCTGTTACAGATGGTAAAGCTGCTTTTCTTCTCTTTACCCACATGTTACAATTTTTCACTCAGACTGCAAATGTATGTAAAGGCCAGTGGGTGACTCTGACAGTTGTGATTGTAGACAGACAGGCTGCAAGTTGAAAGACGAAACCTGTCTGATGTCCTTGGAGCTCTGACTCCCACTGGCTCTGCTGAAGGGGGCTACCACCGCCTAGTCGTTAGTTTCAAATCTCATTATGTTTATGGCAATTTTTGGTTTTTAGATCTAAAGGATATCAGGAATTTTTTTCATTGTAGGAGGTAATGGTAGAAAAAGAAAAAAAAAGAGTTCATTATTATATGAAGAGGGAAAACTATTTATAGGAGACATTGAAAACTCAGAGGCTTTTAGTGTTTCCTTTACTTTTCCACATCCAAATGAGGACAGTAAAACACCCAAGGATAAAAGGGGACAGGATTTCATAGTTAAACAAAGAATTATCTATTTCATGACCACTTACATCAATTGGTTGTGTTCACATCTGAAGTTGCTAATGGATTATGCTTCTGATACTAGGAAAAATGAGTACCGTAATAGAGTTTAATATTGAAAATTCGTGAGGCATATTTAAATAGTGGGAACACAAGAAGGATAGAAGGAAGGAAGGAAGGAGACAGGGAGGAAGATAGCTGGTTTTGAATAAAAAAAAACTTTGGAACTCATGTCTTTTCTTCTAACATATTTAAATCTGGGAATCTGAATTTTCAAAAAAAATAACAAAGTTCATACTGCCAACTTCTTATATATAGGGGAAGCCTTTGACAACTATTTCTGTGTTCTTCTTTCTCCCAAATCTTGTCATTGTAGCAGTAAATATGAGACATGAGAGATTGTGTAGATAGAAGTTAAGAACATAGGCTTTGGAACCAACTTCATGGGTTCAAATTATAATCAACCTCTTACCTACTGGGTGATTTGAGGAAAATTACCCAGTCTGTCTGTGCCTGTCACCTCATCACTCTGTGCCTCAGTGTCCTTATCTGTAAATATGGAATGTAATAATAGCACTTACCTTACAGAAGCATTGCAAAGGTTAGGTTCAATAATATATCTAAAGTACCCAAACCAACCTGGCATATAGCAAGTGCTCAGTAAATTAGGTACCCCAATATCACAGCTCATTGACTGTCCCACATTCTTTGCCTTTCCACTTTAGCAACTTACTTTCTGACACTTTGTCTTCTGCTATACACAGAATGACTTCACTTCCAAATCCTTAAATTTTGATATTCCTGGATCTTACCATACCTATGATCTTTCATCTTTCTTCCTTCCTAACCTTGGTCTGCAACAACTGGGAAATCTACTTTTCACATAAACAAGGTTAACAGACAAATAACAGATTGAGAGAAGATATTTTTAATCTACATTAACAAAGAACTGTGGTACAAAAATATTAATATAAAAGATTCTTACATATCACTAAGAAAAAGGCAGCTCAATAGAAAAATAGTCAAGTGGAATGAACAAACAGCTCGTAGAAAAATATGAAATATCCAAAACATATCAAAAGTCATCAGGAAAAATAAAGCAGTAATGAAACATTGTATACTCCAGAGATTGGCAATAATCCAACATCTGGATTTACCAAATAATGGTGAGGATATTTGCTAGGAACCCTTACATGTTACTGGTGGGAGTTTAGTGTTTATATACTCTGAAGAAAAATTTGGCAATGCCTGGTAAAGTTAAATACAGACATAATTTTTGCATTGGACACCACTGGGTGCCTACCAGCAACCTTTCCCAGACCCTTTCCTTTTCTGCAGAAGCCTGGTGCTATTTGCCCAGCCATTCCTTCCCTAGCACGGTCATGTGCTTCAGTGGAAGAAGATGCAAACCACAGTTCCAGGACGGGGCTCGGTTTTTCCTAAAAGTGATCATATTGCCATTGGCAGTGACCTAATTGCAGCCAATAAATTACAAGGGGAGGTCTGCCGGGGTTATTCTGGGGAAAGGTTACAATTCCTGAGAGATCACCTTGGGAAAAACAGCCTTCTCTCTTCTTCTGGACACTGCTGTATTTGGATGTCATGTTTGCAAATTCTGCAATCACTCTACTACCAGCCTGAGAAGGAAGTCATACCAAGATGACAAGATGGAAGAAGGAAGGGAATGGCTTCTTGATAACCTCATTGAGGCTTGAATAAAGCAACCCTAAAAAGTCGACCCCACCCCCAAAGCTGCTTTTAAGTAAAATAATAAATGCTTTCATTTTTAAGCCAGAGTAAATTGAAGGTTTTTCTTCTTATTGTCAAAATCAGACTATTTCTAGGTATATACCCTACAGAACCCCCACTCAGGTATACACAGATACACGTATGAAGATATATTTTATAGCAATCTTTATAAAATCCCCAAATTAGAAACAATTAAATTGTCTAACTTTAGTTGAACAGTTAAATACATTTGAACATAATCCTATGATGAAAAACTATAATGTAATTAAAATGTATTAAAATGAATACACTTGATCTACTTTTGTGGACATAGGTATATATCAAGAACATAATGTACAGTGAAAAAAGAAAGTTGCTGAACAATATGGACAGCATACTATCTGTGCAAACTCTGTCAACACACAAAACAATATTATTTATGGCCAATTGGCATGCGCATATGGGGTAAACATGCCAAAAACGATCACTGAGAACACACATAAACACAGAACAGAGGAAAAGGGTGTAACATGCTAGAGTTACAATGAGAATCTCCTGTGCATCTTTAATAGTTTACTTCTTTTACGGAAGGTGCAAACCACACATGAAGAAAAGTTAGTATCTGTTAATTTAGCTTAATGACAATATTGCTTATACTATAATTGTCTGTATGCTTAAAATAATTCGTAATAAATTTTTAAAAAATGGAATAAATTTTAAAATAAAAATATTAGCAAAAAATACAGAAAGATACAGAAAATGGAACTTGGGATGAGATTGCCTTTCACTATTAAATTTAAACACTTCTCTATTGTTTAAATGTTATAACAAATATGAATTTCACTTACACTTTCTCAAAAAGAGAGGATTTTGAAGAGAAATAAATTCAGTCTCTCACTATAGCTCCCTTCTGTTTTAGGCCATCAATTCCCTCTTTGTTATAGCTTCTTCCTTATGCAGACTGAACAATATGGTGGATGGCTATAACCACCCCCTCACAGGAATTATCAACTTCCCATGTGTCTTTGAGAATTTCACAAAATGTTGAAAATAAATACCAACATAAGAAACTGCTAGAGAACACTCCTGGCATTCCTTCAAATCCTCCCTGATAGTATCCTCCCTAGCTCAAACCAACAATCCAACTTCTCTCTCCCGAAGCCCAGCTATGAAGAAAATAATCACCACAGTGCTAATTTAGTGTGGACCTTAAACTGTCTCTGCATGCTTTGGGTGACATCCTTCACTCCTGAGGTTTTCATTACTTCCTGTACACTTTGTCTCTCAAATGCATAACTCCAGTCTGATCTCCACTCTCAGCCTGAGGCAAGGCTCCAGCTTTATTGTTGAACTTCTCTGTTCACCAAGCTGAACACATTGTTCCACCCAGTGTGAGAGTGGGCATGGCTGGGGTCAGTCCTAGTAATCTATAAATGGAAGCTGTACATGATGGAGAATCATGGAACACTCACTGCAGTTCATTTAAGGATGACCTGAAATTTTTGATGCTCTTCTCATTGAGAGGTAGGATCCATGACTCTTCTTCTTGAATGTGTGTGAATTTGATGACTGTTTTGAGTAACAAAATATGGCAAATATTAACATTGTACCAAGTTCTGAGCCTAAACCTTAAGTCACTGGCAGCTTCTACTTCCTCTGTCTCAGCTCCCTGTCTCTGTGAGTTCTCCCACGACATCAAAAGTCCAGCCACCTCATGACCACCATGCTGGAGAGGCCACATGGGGTTGCTCCAGTTGCCAGTCTCAGATGAACACAGGCAACCAACCACTACTTCAAGGTGTTGGACCTCTGAATGAAGCCATCTTGGACTCTCCAGACAAGCCCACTAGGACCACTAGGTGACCTTGGTCAGTGCTCTGTGGGGCAGAAGAATTACACATGGAGCCCTGCTCAAATCCCTGACCCACAAGATTATGAAATATAACAAATGGTTTCAATTCACTAAGTTTTGGAATTTATTATGCAATAACAGATAACCAGAAAATTCCCTCTTCCCCAAAGCAATTTAATGGGCCTCCCAGATGTATACATAGTTCTTACCCATAAAACATTTTCCAATTATTATGAGTTACTAAAAAATAATTATATACTATCTAATTGCTAAAAACACACAAGGCATAATTATATAAAATAAAATTTTAAGATCCCACCTTTACTCCCTAATTTCATCCCTTTCCCCATCTCAAAGTGAACTACTGTTCCTGTTAATGTATATTTAGATTATTTCTAGTTTTTTGCTAAATAAAACAGTGCTGCAATAAATAGCCTTGTAGATGCGTGAGTATTCTCTGAAAAATTTAGATTCATAGAAGTCAGACTGCTGGACCAAAAGATACTAAAATTGCGATACCCAATACCAAATTGCTCTCCAAAAAAATTAAAATCTTTGCCCATTTATATTGTCACCACTATTTTACAATAGTATTTATTTCTGCAAATACTGGCTGCCAATAGATATTAACCATGTAAATTTTCCCACTATGAATAAAAAAGTGGTAGTTTATTGTTTTAATTGATATTTCTCTGATTATCTGTGAAGTTTGTAGCATCTTCTCATAGGTTTATTACTACTTGAATTTCCTCTTCAGTGCATTTACTGTTTATAATCTTCTCTAATAAGTTTTTTTCTGTTGGATTGCCTCTTTGTGTTTATTAATTTGTGGCAGCTCTTTGCATTCTGAATATTAATTTGTTGCCTGTTCTATATGCAGCAAATACTTTTTTCTAGTCTGTGGTTTGTCTTTTATTCATTAATTTATTTATTCAAGAGATATTTATTGAACACTCAGTAGCACATATTGTTCTAGCTACTGGAACAACATGAGTAAAACATAGTCTCACTCTCTTGGAGTTAACAGTATAGTGTGGAAGATATACAATAAACAATGGCATGTAGATATAATGTTGTATAAGTGTTATAAAGAATAATAGAGTGGAAGTAAGGGATAGAAAGTGATGAAGTATGCTATTTTCTAATAGGGTGTTCAGGGGAGTCATCTGATGACTGAAATGAGCTGATATCTGGAGGGAAGACATTCCAATCTGAGGAAATAGCATGTGCAAAGGCCCTGAGGTAGGAGCATGATCATAGTGTTCCAGAAACTGCAAGGAAGCTAGTTTGGCTGGAGGACGACAAGTAAGGACAAGGGTGGTAAGACACCAGCCTAGAGAGACAGGCAGTGCCCAGAAAACTGAAGGCCTTGTAAATTATGGACTATCAATTTTATTTCATTGGAGAATAGAAGCAATTACGAATTGTTCATAGAGGAGTAATGATATCTGATCTCCATTTGGAAAGGATCAGTCTGTCTACTGTGCAGAATGGACTGTGTGTGTGTGTGTATCTGTAAAGGGACATCGGGAAGAATGAGAGCAGAAAGATCACATAGAAGGCCACTGCCATACATAGTAGGTTTTTTTTCATAGTCTAAGCTCAGATATGAAGTGACAGAGAAGTAGATTTCAGTTGAGGATTTAGAAGACATTATTTTACTTGGAAATGTTAAGGTTACTTGGTTACTTTGAGAAAAGGGACTTTAGTGGAGGGATACAAAATTCTAAATGAATTGGTCTCTAGAGAGAATGGCAGAGGAGAGGGACACACAAAGTCCACTCAAAAGGAATTTTGCTCTAAAAACAGAGAAATACAGTAGTCGCTGGAGGCAGATATAGGATCAAGGGAAGCTTATTTTATTTTTGTAATATGGGAGATGTTCTTCTAAGATGTTTGTACAGCAATGGCAATGAGTCTGTGGAGGGTTTAAATTAATGAAATAGAGGAAAGAGAGGACAAGTCCTTGGGTAGACAAGAGGCTATGTGATCAAATGTCCAAGTGGACACTCTGAGCTTAGCTAAGAGCACAGGTCTTTCATCCATTTGTAATAAGAAGCAACAAAGCAACACATACAAGTGTAGAGCAGGAGAACTGGTCAATGTGATGCTGGGAGAGCAAGGACGTTTGTTCTGATTTATTGATTTTATTTTCTCAATGAAAATAAAAATATCATCAGCTGAGAATGAGAAGGAAGGAGGAGGTATTGAAGGTTTGTAAAGAGAGGGGACTGAGTGAGCTATTTGACTTGGACAGTGTAAGTTCAGTATGAAACTCTGCAGGGGCAACTGGAGATGTTAAACTCATCTTAAAGTTGATCTGGTGTTTTCTTTTTCAGGCATGTTTGTGTTTCTAGTTGCATTATTTATGTAGTTTATGGCATCTTTAATCCCATGGAAATTTTTTTCTCCTTGTGTAGTCAACTCAAATTTGTTAATTTTTCCTTCATGAATTCTTGAATTTGTGCCTTCTTAAGAAGGCTCCTCTTCTACCTTTAAATAATAATTTAAAAAATCTTTCCCTATTTTCTTCTAGTATTTTTATAATAAATATTAACATTTCATTCCATGTGGACTTTTTTGTATGCATAAGTGTCTAACTTTATTTTTCTCAAAATGGATAATACAATGTTCCAACATCGCTTTTCAAAAATCCACCTTTTCTCTTCTGAAATGTCATTTTGGTCATGCGCATGGGCTTATTTTTGGACTTCTGTGGTTGTTTCATTGCTCCTTCCTGCCTTATGACCACATCGCTTTGCTTGCTGTGGCATTTTTCAATATCTGCTAGTGAAAATCACCATTCAAATCTCATTTTCAAAAGTTTCATGCCAAACTTTGGGAATTTTATCTTCCAGATAAAAATTATCTTCCAGATGAATTCAATTCAGTACAATAATCACCTTGTAAAGCATCATTTAAAATATGGAAGGGATTTTGATAGAGATTTCACTGAATTTATAGGTCAATTTGTGGAAAACTGCTATTTATCACCTGAGGACTTTTCATAGAGAAGCCTGTTATTCTCAATGTTTACGTGGGTCAGCTTTTGTGCTCTTCAAAACAGTTTCATAGATTTTTTTCAATGAAGAAACCTCATGGCATTTTAAATGTATTTATTTATGTATTTATGTTTTATTCTGACAGCATAAAACAAAACTCATCTATTGTCTCCCACATAGCACCTTAAGTACATTAACCTTTTAGTGCCATAGTTTCCTAGTCTGTTAAAAGAAGATTGTTGTGAGGAGTAAATGAATTACTACATAGTAAACACTTAACACAGTGCCTGGTGCTGCTGTTATCATTTCTTCTTTTGAAGCCCCGTAATCCCAAATAAGCCCTCTGTGTTTTTTTTGTTTTTTAATTTCAAAATATTAAGGAAGTACAAATGTTTTTGTTACACGGATACCTTTTACAGTGCTTAAGTTGGGCATTTAGTGTACCCAACGCCCGAATGGTGTTCATTGTACAGAACGGTGTTCATTGAACCTGATAGGTGAGTTTTACCCCTCCCCTCCCCCTTCTTGATTTCCTATGACCTTTACATCCCTTTGTGCCCCTGTGTGCCCATCAATTAGCTCCCAATTATTAATATTAGAGAGTGCATGTGATGTTTGCTTTTCCATTCCTGAGATACTTCACTCAGGATAATGGTCTCCAATTCCATCCAAGTTGCTGCAAAAGACATTATTCCATTCCTTTTTATGGCTGAGTAGTACTCCATGGTATATATCAATATATACCACATTTTCTTAACTTATGAATTGATGAATACTTAGTTTGATTCCACATCTTTGCAACTGTGAATTGTGCTGCAATAAACATTCGAGTGTAGGTATCTTTTCTATAAAATGTAAGTCCTCTGTGTTCTAACTATAGCAAACCCTTGCAGTACCACAAAGGAGCATGTACCTGAGCCCTCCCACACATTATTCCAAAGGCATCTTATAAATGTGGCTCCCAGACTTGCAGCTTCGGTTCTGCAGGAGAGAACTTACTAGGGCAGGACGCCACTGGCAATTTCAGAGAAATGAAAAAGATTTCACATGTCATTATAAAAATATGTAAAAAATTATTTTGGAACTGCCCCACAGTGGCCATTTATATTTGGTATCACATTGTTTTGCATTTTAGATGTTCTATATAATCTAAAAACCAGATAAATTTTAAAAAATGTTTAAAGGGAAGGTGACTTTGCAATGGATAGCTTCTCTAAATATTATTATATTTATGTATACGACCAATAAAGTACAGCTTTTGAAGCAGTATGCAAACAGACAACATATTTAACAACTAAATTTTATACTATATTACGGTATTTTTTAGGTACATTCAATACTACTGTTTTACACAATCAACAGAGGTACAAGTTCTTCATCAAGAGGAGGAGGCCACGCCCAAACTACTCTAGATCGCTATGCTTCTTACCTGATGGCTTGATTCCAGAGGTCCAACACCTATTAGATCCTTTATCTGTTGAAATATATTTTTACAGAACATATTAAATATTCTTAATATCAAAAGCCGCTCACAGAGGCCTTTACTAGACAGGATGCATATATGTTACATGAAAAGTCTTCCCCATCCTCCCTCCCTTTCAAAAGCAATGCTTTACACAAAAATTTCAGAAACTTCTCGGCTGGGCTTAGAGCTTCTATCCAGTTGCCATTGACTGGGGAGGGAATAAAAAGATGATAAAAAGGAAAATCCTGTCTCTAGCTCTTTTTCACTTTCTTTTCTATTCTCTCCACATACACATTCCACACACACTGAAATTAGGAAGTACAATTAGTTATAGAACATGATAGGTTCCCCTTTATTCATTATCGTATCAGTGTAACGGCTTAAGGGAGGCATTACCAGAGTGTTTCAAACCACTGCGTCTGAAAGCCCCGGGATCATTTTTGTCGGCGTATTCTAACTTCCCAGAGTGCAACACAAGCTGCACGGCGAACTGAGTTAAGCTCGGAAAAAAGACAGCCTCTGTCTCTGGAGGATGGCTTTGGAAGAACAAGGAAACTGGAGTACTAGGTCACTGCAGAGCTAGCTCTGAAAGTAAGTAAAACAGACAGAGGAGAAAATAGCCCATGTAATATTAATGCTTATTGCATTCAAGAAAGAAAGATGCTCCGACTGCGACGTCTCTGTCACCTCGTGCCCTAATTATATGCGCCGTTGGACTTCCACGCTCCAAAGCCATTATTAGCCTCTGGTTTCTACTTCTCTCTGATATGTTTATTTCTCAAGATTCTCAATTTCATCTTTTTCAGAGACCAAAATCATCAAGATATAAGTATATTCGAGTCACAAACAAAGTTGAATCAGGAAAGAAACGGTCGTGGCTTGTCCTCTGGGCAAACTGCAGTTTGCAAATAACTGAAATCTCATTGGGAAGGAAACAGCGTTTCCCTCCAGTTTCTTCATTCCCAGTTTGCCAAGGCCTCGCTCGGGCCCTAGAGAGACCCCCCCCCCACAGCCCCCGGGCAGTGCCTCCTTTCCCCACTCACTTGGAATGTGCTATGTGAGGATTTTCCAGGGGCAGAACAGAGTGTCAGTTAACAGTACAATGTATTAATACTCCCCTCCTAACACAGTGCAGAGCCCAGGCACAGCGTGTAAACACTTGGAGCATTTGCCTTGTGTTTGCACTCATCCGAAAGTCATTATTGACCAAACCATTATAAACAACGAAGCACCGCGCTCTGAATGATGATTTAAGGTAAAAATACAGTAGAGTGAAAATACAGCAGAGGAGACTCCCAAACACCTCCTACTGCATCACGCAATGGTATCATAATCCCCCAAAGCCCAAACCAGCAAATATGCTGCCACAGAAAACTGGTAAGGCTCTGCAAAGTTACATTTGCTTAGATAAAAGTTCCATTGACATTTTTATTCAACCTACGGTAGCATATGCTATTTTCTTTTGGCCTTTGTAATTTCCCTGTCATTTAGTTTCTCAGAGAGCCCTGCTTGGCAGGTTTTACAACTGTTTTCTTGAGATTGGAGGAGAATGATGATAAAGGTCACAGTTCCACTGTTGAGCGTTCTTGAGTAGGACAGTCCTAAAGGAACTGTCCCCTCTACGGGCTACGCTGACAGAGCAGGGGAGCCATGGTCTGTTAGGGAGAGAAAGCAGGTCCTAAGACTGAGCTCATTCTTGTGGAAATTCACCTGGTTTAGGATTTATGTTTCCTTATAAATCCATAAAACATAACCCACACTCTTTTAGAATAACTTTACCTTCTATTGTATAAGGAACAAAAAATTAGCCATATTATTTGCTATCTCCCCTGCTCAAAAACGCCAACACTTACTACTCCTTGCTTTTTCTATTTGGTGAAACTAATCAAGAGAAACGTTAAAAACAATAGTGCCTAAAATAACAGACACTGAGCAAAGAGTGGATTGAAAGAAGTAAGAGGGAGATCCACAGAGAAACAAGTGCACGATGAAAAACATTGATGAAAATGATATAGTCAGTCTGGTGTTTTTAGCTTACTTAGGTGAAACTACCAGGAAGATCAATTTTCACTTCGCTGTATGGAAAATGTGGGTAAATAGAATTCAGTTGAAAGTAACAATCTGTATACGATTACAGATAGAGAAACAATTAGAAATTGAAAAGTTAGTAAGGCAAGTGGAAGAAGACAAAGAGAAGCTGGCAAAATACAACACAGGAAGAAGATCCACGGGGTCCAGTGAGGTACCACGGTGAGGACAGGGGGGGAGGGTGCTGAAGCTCATAGCGGTTTTCCAGCTCGTCACTGGCTGTCTCGGAAGGCACCGTTTTCATTCTGCAAAGGTTTCTTGGAGAAGGGGAGCTTTTCCATGAAGCATTTGGAGGAAGTGGTGAGGCTGGCTGTCAGAGCAGAGTGTCACTGGTGAGCGGCGGAAGGAAATGCAGGGTGGCAAAGGGAGCCGAGCGCATCAGCTGGAAGGGAAGCCGCAGAGGAACGACGAGAGGGTGCGCGGTGACGGTTACTCCGCAGCCGCTTTGAGGACAGCAGGCCAAACAATAACCGTGTCAAAACTCAATTCCATATCAAGCAGGGGAAGATGTGAGGGATTTAAGTCAAATAAAAATAAAGACCGTCAAGGCGTACAGAGCAATAATGGTACCCTGTCTCTACCTCCTGAATGACATCATCCTTAAACTTCCTTGCTCTCATTCGAAAGTCAGTATGACCGTGGGGACCACAGGGCAACCTTCCCATTTCCAAAATAGCAGCAGATGATGTTAAGTTTCCCATCGGGGAACTGGCAATTTTTAGCCTTCTGTCATCCTTAAGGAAATAATAAAAATAATCATAGCTCGTTTCATCCAGTGCTTCGGATTTGGCAGGCACTGCTCTGCGCACTACATGCGGGAACTCATGCCATCCTCAGAAAAACTCTATGCTATTATTATCCCCATTTTTCAGTTGAGGAAAAGAAGGTGCAGAGAAGCTAAGTAACTCTCCCAGGGTCACAGAGCCGGTAAGCAGGGAGGCCTGGCTGATCCTGAGCCCGTACTCATGACCAATGCATCCTGCCGTCTCCACCAATAGTGAATGTGACCTTGGAAAATATTTCAAGGCTGTCATTTTTGACACATAGGTCCAAAATTGTGTTGTTTCCATCTTTATCAGATGCACACACCTGGAGATGGAAGCTCATCTGCTTGTGCCTGGGACCCGGGGAGAGTTTGGCACACTTGTCCTTCACATTTGGTTCATTCCAGAAAGAGCTAACCCAGTTTCTATGTCTTTTGGAAGTTATTTTCACCTGCTGTCTCTTCCCAAAATTGAGCACATTATAAATTGAGCTGTTTAGAAATCCTAGTTTGTGATCCGATTTTTTTTTTTTTTTTTTTTTTTAGACAGAGTCTCATTCTTTCACCCAAGCTGGAGTGCAGTGGCAAGATCTTAGCTCACTGCAGCCTCAAACTCCTGGACTCAAGCAATCCTCCCGCCTCAGCCTTCCAAGTAGTTGGGACTATAGGTGCGCACCACAACGCCCCACTATTTTTTTTATTATTATTTTTTGTAGAGACAGGGTCTGGCTATGTTACCTAGGCTGGTCTTGAACTCCTGGCCTCAAACCACCCTCCCAACCCTGGCCTCCCAAAGTGCTGGGATTATTGGGCTGCGCCACTGATCCTCTCCAACAGATTTAATTTTTAAAGCGATAGGACCATCTCCTATAAACACCTGAGACAGCTAACCAAGTACCCAGCATTTGCATTTGCTGTATAGGTTACATTTTAAACTAATCTGGACTTACTTATTATTACCATTTATTTTCCTGAAGCATGATATTGGGTTTCTGGATTTTCAAATTTGCAAAAAGTGTTCCTTTGTGTTTGTCCTTTCATGAACAGTATGATTCATTGCTGATTTACAAGAGCAACTTCACTGCACGGTAATGGCAGTAGAATGGACGAAGGTTAGGAATATGGAAGAGAGGAAGAAGAGGCTTTGTGCTAACTGAAAAAATATTTATATGTAAATATATATATGGGTATGGATATAAATGAGTAGATAAATATTATCTGAGTCAGTTATAAAAAGACTCTAATCTTTCGTGAGAGGGAAAAATGTTGATAGGAACACATTTTCTTCTAATGATTGGATAGAGGGCTTCTCGTTGAAGGCAGTGCTCACTGCTAAACAGCTCTTGCTGTTCTCCACCTCTCCATCCATCCTTGTCTTGGTAATTTTACAACACAACGTGACATCTTCTTTTTTGTCTCCAATAAGCTGCAGTGTTTGCTGCTCATCTTCTTTAACAAGAGTTCTCATCCTTTCATAAAAATGGACATCTGAATATAATGGGCAGTCTAAGCCCCTGAAGATATCTTGGTTTGAAGAAAGAGAGAGACTTACAAATGAGGCCATAAAGAATAAATTACACAACATTAAATTTACTAAGTAAGCAAGATAAATAGAGTCTGAAAACCAGAGGTGCTGAGTGAGCAAGCTTCTACCCCACTCACAGCTGAGCCTTGATGTGACCTGCAAGCTAATCCTGTCATGGGTAAGATGCATTATTGAGATGACATTCGTTATTGGCATTAGCTGTTCAGTTTGTATGACATTTTTTATTACCAACCTTCTCTTTTCCAAAGCCTATAACTCAGTGGTAAAAATTTATATCTTCTGTTATTTTTAAAGGGCCAAATTTGGCATACAAATTCTAGTGCTTAAAATGGAGTTTTATTTCAGGGGAAAATTGGGCTTCATTTTAGTGAGACTCCATTAAATATTACAGGGTTACTAGCTTAACTGTTAAATCTAAGGATGAGAAGAACAGTTGATACCATGGGGAATAATATTTTTATTTCTGTGTGCACACTACAAACAGACTTGCAACCATATTAAAATATTGGTCTGGCAAGTTTGGAACCCCAAAAAGATTGAATTTCTTTTCTGGGTGTCCATTAAAGGTATTTCTGAGAATGAGGGTCTAGAAGAAACCCTTAAAGTAGAGGCTTCATGTTTCCAGGAGAGCCAGGAAACTTGTAAATGTGTAGAGCCCAGAAGTGAAAACAAAACAAAGATGAGACAAAGATTTAAGGCCAGGTGCAAGTGTGCTTGTGTTCTTCCAGCAGAGGCAAAGTTGTGTGTGGCGTGGCCTCCCCCCAGGGAGCTGTGGTCCCTAACGCTGTCACTGGACATCAGGTCATTGGCACGAGACAGCATTTCTCGATATTTTGATACTCATTACTCCTTTTAATACACCTGGTAATCTTGTCATTCTCAAACTATTCTAGTTTTCCCCACAGCCCTCAAAGTTGAGTCATATTAAAATAGAAATATTAATATAATGGTCACCCCAACAGTTGACTTCTCCTTTTTCTTTAGCTCTTAGATTTATTAGGTCCCTCTCTAAAAGCAAGTTTTATAAAAGCTGAAGGGAAAGGAGTTGGAGAGAAAACGCCTTTCACGGTGGCTGGTACATAGCAGGTTCTCAAAAATGTTAGTCCTCTAGCTAGACTGCTAGTGGTAAAAGGTGGAAAAAGGAAAATTAGTGTTCCCAGCCCTATTGGATTTTGTACCTATTGAACAATTTTTACTCAATGCACCTGATTATAGGTCTCCAACCATGATGGGAAAAACGCCACTGGATTGTTTGTCCACAAGAAACTCAAGTTGTTATTTACAAAGAGAAGAAAGGCTATCAGGGACAAAGAGTTAGTGGAATTGTTGGCTCTAATATTTTACATGAGGTTATTTTTTCTTCATAGTGTTAATATCCTGAATCTTTGTATATTATTATTATTATTATTTTATTTATTTTGCATGCTTGTTTCTCCCATGGCCCATTCACATGCAAACTCTTTAAGGAAAGAATTGAGTCTTCTTTGGGAAAATAGCAAGTGTAGCCTGGAGCTCCACACCTCTGGATGGCTTCATCAGACTGAAGATCAGTCCTTGCTCCGTACTGTGACCCGCCTCACTTCCCTCTCTGCCGTTTCAGGAAATGCCAAGTACGCAATTACTTTCTTAGGTTGTTTCAGCATAGTTTGGGTATATAATAAATTGATTCCAGTTGCATTTCAGATTTGGTTTTGGTCCATTTGATTTGTCCAACAGTGCATACTCTTTGGATGGAGTAAATAACCGATAACACAACTTCTAAATAGAGCACGAAATGCTCTATTCAAAGCAATGTACATTGATTGTGTCACTAATAAGTTTTGAATCTATTCATCCATTAAGACCTAGGGCTCTAGGAAATCAACGGCCTATGAACTATAAAATAAAGTTTGCATTATTAGCTATTACCAATTTTTTGAAAAAAATTTTGGCCAACTTGGAGAGACTTCATTTAAAGATATGTAGTGACTTTTGGTCATTTTCTTCATTTCTGCTTATGGCCTTAATTTAGACTCCAGTCATTTAAGTGCAAATCTGTTAATGAACAATGTGCATTCTTGAGAGCTTACTACATTTAAAAGCTTAAGACTGTCTACTTCCTATCAATATAGGTCCTAGATATATTCAATTTATTGTTCATTTATAGTTATTTTAGAGCTAGAAATTCCTATCCAGTGAAATAATTTTACTACATTCTCAATAATTTAGAGTGAAAGAAAACATTGGTTGGATCTGAATAACAATCATCACGTCCGTGCAAGTGGAGTGCGTACTCCCAGGCTTGCACTCCACAGTGTTCTGGGCTTACATCAGCCCCTGCCACTCAGTGACGCTCTGCTTGATGGATGGAGAATCACATTGGAAAGGCCAACCTGTCCTAGACTCAGAAAGACAAAGTGTGGCCCAAATATACTGTCATACTCTGGGCCTCCCTGAGGGCCTCCAGAGGAGACACCACGAGTCCAGCCTTCCACACACTGTCACACTGGACCTATGGCCAAAGCCACATCAGTCTTCATCAGGATTAGCCAGGAGGCAGCAGTGACATAAAACAAGACGAGGTCACTGAGAGTGCTCTAGTAAATCAACATCCCACTCACTGGAGCTGTGCTGACAACATTCACAGGAGCTGCCGAGCATTAACCAGCATTGGAGTGTGGGACGTGGCAAAGATTGAGTACAGTGATACCCACGTGGGCCTTCTCCTCCTGCTTCCTCCTCCTTCTCTCCCCTACTCTTCATGTTCTCATGCCTCAGCGTGCCTTCGTGTCACAGAGGAAGGCAAGCTCACTCATCCACTTATTCAGCAAACATTTATGGAGCACCTAACGTGTGCCAGGCTCAAAATTAGCTTCTTACTACAAGAAGCTCTTTATTTAGCAGAAGAGAGAGCCATGGAAACTACTGATAAAATATTGATTTAAGAACTATATTAGAGGTTTATTCAAAGTGTTGATGACACATAGAAAGGAGTGAGCGGTTATGCCTGTAAGGGATATGGGGTACCAGAGAAGAATAAGAAAGAAGAGGTATCAGCGCAGGTTTGAGAGGGAGGTGCACTTTAGCTTAGCTTGCAAGGAAGCATGGGAGTTTGTTAACTAATTAATTTACGCTCTGAGTGCTATAATGATTTTTCTGGATGTCCCATACATGTTTCAGACTGAGTTAATTGCCCCAAACCATGCACTGACCCTCACCCAACCAGCTGTCTCTCTTGGTGTCTCTTCGTTGGTGTTTGGTATCATTAACCAACCATATCCAGTCTTGGAAACTGAGAGTCAACCTTGAATCTTCTTTCTCCTTGACATGATCATGTCACATGATCTCCAGGCCAAAGCCATTTTACTCAAGAAATGTCAGCTTGATCCATTCCCTCGCCTTCTCCATGCCAAGTCCTTGTCAACTTTCCCCTGGGCTGGTTATAGTAGACTATTTACTGCAAGTCACTTCTTAGCAAGGAACAGGGGACACATATTCTCAGCTCTTCAAGGCCCCTCCTCCACTGCGGTGCTCTGTGCCGACCATGCTCCTCTGCTTCTGCTGTGTGTGTAACGGGGGTGGGGGGTGGGGGTGGAATTCACGCACCCATGTGGCCTGGAAATTTCTCCCTTTTGCTTTATTTTCAACCTCCTTCCATGGCCTTTTCTTGTGAAAACTCCCTACTCATCACTCTAAAACAGCTTAAATGCTGCCTGTATGATTTTTCTTACTTCTCTTATCCATTTGTTTCATAAAACACAACACAATGAATTGTAATGAGTTATTTGAACAAGCTGGACACAGCAGGATACAAGTAAAAAATAACTTGATTTTTTGTTGTTGTTGTTGTTGTGACTACCTATTAAATTTTCCCATTTGGATAGTTTTCCCCTCTATTCCTCTAAGTAATCTTGGGGAGATCCTACAGCTTTTCTTGTCATTCTCAGATATTACCAAATAATCTCTTCTTCCAGAAATTAAAAGTCTAGACAAATCTAATGTCAACATTGAATTCTGTCATTCAACATAAAGCTTATCCTTTCTCCATACTGCTCAGACCACATGGGGGCTTGGAGATCTGCAGTGGGGACATGGGTGCCTGGTTTCTTCTCTCTTCTCTGCTCCTCCTTCTCCTTCACTTGCTAAACTGCTGATTCATTATTTGGGATTGGGGAGCACAGGGGTATGAAGGTGACAGCAGTGAATTAGCAGCAGGGTCATGGTCTTAACATGGCCAATGTGATGTATTCCAGAGTCAAGGTCAATTGTGCATCTTAGGTGACATGTGTTGACTCTTTGTTTCATGGGGATTTGGTGGGATCTTCAGGAAGACACCCTGCCTTTCTTCTGTCACCCAGGATGTCTTACATAATTCCCTGGGCAAGCTGAGCTTCTTTCAGCTGGCCATCAGTGACTTCCCTCCACTCCATCTTCTGGCCATCCACGCCCCAGGATGTCCCTCTGATGGTCACTTTGCCCCACAGATGATCAACTGCAAAGAATCTTTTTTACAATAAACTTTTAATTTTAGAGTAGTTTAAATTTACACAAAAGGTGCAATGATAATACAAAGAGTTCCCATGTACCCCACACCTAGTTTCTGCTATTGGTAACCTTTTATGTTAGTAATGTACACATGACACAACTAATAAACCAATGGTGATGCTTTATTATTAACTAAATCCAGACTTCAGATTTCCTTATTTTTTTTAATTAAGGTCTTTTTTCTGTTCCAGAATCTCATTCAGGATATCACATTACTTTAGTTGTCGTGTCCCCTTAGCCTCCTGCTGGCTGTGAATGTTTCTGACTTTCCTTGTTTGGAGTGACCTTGACAGTTTTGAAGACTGTTGGTCAGGAATTTGGTAGCTTGCTCCTCAACTGGGATTTGTGTGATGTTCTTTCATGATTGCACTGGGGTTATAGGTCTGGGGCAGGAACGCCACGGAGGTCGAGTGCCATTCTCATCCTATCTCTAAGAGGGCACACTGTCAACATGACTGACCGCTGTGGGTGTGAAATTTGACCGCCTGGCTGGGGTAGCGTTTGTCAGGTTTCTCCACTGGACACTTCCTCTTTGTGCTCCTCTTTTCCTTACTGTACTCTCTGGGAGGAAGTCACTGTGCATCGCCCACGCTAAGGAGTGGGGGGATATGCGCTCTCTCTTGGAGAGCAGAATATCTGCAGAATTCATTTGGGATATAACTTCTATATGGGACACGTGTCCATTCTCACCCCTTTGTTTATTTATTTATTCAAATGTGTATTTGTATCAATATATATCCATGGATAATTATTTTACATTTTGGGTTGCTATTGGACAGAATCTGTTCTATGACAACTTCAGGTTAGCAGGCTTTTGCAGGTCCGCTGGACCCAGGGGAAAACTCACCCACCTTTGCCTCAGCAAGCTGGGAAATGTAGGCCATTCTCACCACAGCCTGTGCCTTTGCTGGGACTTTCTAGATAGCCTCATGCCTTCAGATTTTTTAGGCCTGAGTCAGGGCACCAGTTCCCACTTCCCCCAAACTCCAGAGCACACCTATAAAGTAGATTTTTCGAAAATTCCTTCCATTGGCCAAGGTACCCTGAGGATTCTCTTTAAAGCAATCCTGACTGTGGGCCTTTCTGACCCATTCCCCAGCCTAATATTAAACAGTCTTGAAGGGACAGGTGAGTGAATAATCACAAAGCCAGCTTCACAGTCTCTCAGCCTCTTCTGCAGACGTGGCCTGCCACTCTTGTGCTCCACATTTGTGGCCTCTATCCTGGAAATTCTAAGAACAGTCATATTTAGTGTCATGTTATACTGTCATAGTTTGTTTAACGATTCTCAAATTGTGTCCCTGGATGAACAGCACCAGGATCCCCTGGGAACTTGGAAATGCAAATTCTCAGGCCCCATCCCAGACCCACTGAGTCAGAAACCCTGGGACTGGGGCCCAGCAATCTGTGTTTTCACAAATCCCACACCTGACTCCAATGCAAGCTGCAGTTTGAGGACGATGGTAGTTAGTAGCTTGAATGTTCTCTCCCCACAACATGACTGGAAGTTCTTTAGAGCCATCAAACAGCCTAGGACGTGACTTGACACAGGGTAGGGGCTCAAACAAGGAACCGAAATTGCATTCTACGTTATTCTCTGCTGTTGAAATTGAACGTTGTTGTTTTCTAAGAGTCGTGTTAGCTGCTTGCTGTTGGGTGCCCTGGTGCCTCGTATGAGCTCCCTCGATTATGTCCGTATCTTTTATTAAACTCTTTCTAGTTAAAACTTTTGGAGTGTGCCATCTGTTTCCTGTCAGAACTCTGATGGATACAATGTCCCAAGAGTATACTCAGTTCCATGAAGGACCACAAAATGGGATGTTTATTCCAAAGGAGAAAATTGTTAATGGAGTACTTTTAGGCTTCGGATATTTGAGGGTGAAGAATTCTCTATAACTTTCTAAAGAAATAGTAGATTTATTGTCTGTGTACTATGTGCCAAAACTATGCTAATAAGTTCATTATCCATTATTTATCAAATTCTCACGATAATAAACATGGGGTTTTAATTTTTTTCCATTTTACTGGAAATCAAAGCTCAGAACAGTTAGGGCTTGTAGCAGCTTACAAAGCCAGAAGGTGACAGAACCAGGACTGGAGTATCCATCTGATGACAAAACCAGTGTTCTTAACACCCCTGCAGGCCCCAAGCATCGTCCCTTTGCACAGGTGACTCTGCAAATAATTACTCAGGAATGGAATTTCCAGGCAAGCCAGTGCGGAGGCCGAGGAAGAAACGCTAAAGATACCTGTAATGAGACTTCCATTCTGTGGATAAGGGCAGAGAACTTCAGCGGTGTTCTGAACCAGCTAAACAGTGAAGACAGGACAGGGGAAGAGAGGTAAGGAGGAGTCAAGGTTACTGGTGTGATTACTGGTGCCACAAAGTGTGTGCATGTTTTCAAGAGTTAAACTGGAGAGACAGAAGGAAATACTTCAGTATTTATACATGAAAGATGACAAAAATAGACCATATTCCAGCCTGGGCAATAGGGAGACCCTGTCTCTACAAAAAAATCCCCCAAAAATAGCCTGACATGGGGGTGTGAGCCTGTAGTCCCAGCTACTCAGGAGGCTGAGGCAGGAGGATCACTTAATCCCAAAAATTGGAGGCTGCAGTGAACTATGATGACGCCGCCACTGCACTCTAGCCCAGGCAACAGAGCAAGACCCTGTCTCCAAAAAAAAAAGAAAGAAAAGAAAGAAAAAGGAAAAAAAGACCACATTGTAACTAAATTTCAGCAAAGGGACAATTAGGAGAAACAAATATGAAAGATAGCACAGGTTAGCAATGGAGACTGAATGTGATTACCCTAACTTGTCCATTCTACTTGCCAGGGCTTTCCTGGCCGTGTTACACCTGGGCAGAGGGTGGGAGTCACTAGAAGAAGGCATAACAGCGTGTCCAGGGACGTGGTGACAGGCAGGGGCTTTCACTGTCATCACGCCGACTAATCACACTTCTCCTCTTCCCGAGTACAAATGAGCAGCCTGGATCTCAAATCCAAGAGTGCGGCAAAGCCCGGCCGGCCATAAACAGTGTCAGTCAGAATCTGTCTTGAAAAGTGCCTTTTAGTGAATGGTTCGTATATTAGAAAATAAACAAGTGCCTGTTGAATAAGCGGGAATGTGAATTGTGACTGGATTGAAACATCGGCTACTTGAACATAGGGGACTGAAGTGCTGACACTGTCGTCCCAGCCCTGCGCTGCGTGCCGGGCAAGCCGCGGTAAACAAGCACTCCTTATCACGCTGCAGCAGGAGCGCCAGACACAGTGCAGGGGTAAAACCGCGGTCGCTGCCATCGAGAAAATAAACAAGTGTGGACGGAGAATAGCATGGTGGTCAAAGGCCTCTGGGGAAGAAACATTTGAGCACAGACCTAAAGGATTAAAAGAAAACCGGACTCTTCAGAGTATAGGAGAAAAGGTTTTCAGATGCAGAGAGCAGCCAGGGCAAAGGCCCTGAGGTAGGAAGGCCCTTGGTACCTCCGAGGGGGTGTGCCGGGTGGGCACAGAGTGAGCAACAGGAGAAGGCAGGAGGTGAAATGGGAAAGAAGAGTCCATTGGAGACCATATATGAGCCCTGAAGAGCCCTCGTCTCCCACTCCGTGACTCCATGATTCCATCCCAGGCTTGGGTCTCTGTGAAAAAAGAGGCAGGTGGATGCATTTCCCCTCTTTCCTGGGGAATCAGATTTGACTCCTGGCAGGCTGGCCCGGGAGCTCTCACTTGGCAGGTGCAGGCTCCCTTGACTTTATAAACGGGCAGCCAGTAGTCAGGAATTTCCAAGTGTGATTAAAATGGAACTGCCATTGAAATCAGGTTTGGCTGCCTGTCTCTCCGGCCCTCAGAAAGAAGGGCCCCTCCTGGACCTGGCTGGCACACTCGGCGATGCCGTTTGGACTAGATCGAGGAAGGGCTGCCAGGCAGAGAGGAAATTTCAATAACTGTGCAGCCAAATTAGTAATTAGAGTGACTGGGTACTGGGGACGCACCATGAAAAGCCCTGTGACCTCTCAATGGTTGAAGTCATTGAGATAAATGGGCTTCGAAGCCAGAGCTTCGTTTTAGAGAACGCACATACTTTATGATTAACTCCAGATGACAACAGTGTGCAGAGACTGACCAAATGTTGCGCGCTGAAATCAGAGAATGCTAACTGCTCAATCGTGTTTTTGCCAGTTCAGCCCTTGAACAGTTCAAAAAAAGGAAGGGTTGGCCAAAATAGCCTAGATCAGCAGAGAAGTACAGATTAAATACATTTTCCTGTGTGGTTTCAGTTTGAATCCAAGGCCAGCAGACCAGATCTCTCTGATTTCCACTCTTGTGGCTGCACCATGGAAGAGACTGTTCCAGAACCCAAAACAAAGGCAAGGCTTTAAGTAAACGGACTGTCCCTTCTCGTGAGCGTGACGGCGACCCACGGGCAGGCAACGCGGCGGCTGCAGCACACGTCCTCTGCGACTTGTTTTAATTGAAACTGATAGAGCTGTGGAACCGATTGGGTTTTGCATAAATCATCATCGGTAATACTCTTTCAAGGGTAATCACAACATTAATATACCAAGCAGGAAGTGAAATAATTAAAATTTAGCACATTGCGGCATTGAAGTTTCCAAAATTAATCTAAAGCACCTTTCCTCAGTACAAACGAGCAATCGCTTCTATCCACAGAAACAGACATTCATGCCACATTACATAGACCATCAGCAAAGAAAATGTTCCACATTTCTTCCTGCATTGCAAATCATCTGCTTTAAATCCTTTCCTTTCTTCTCTGGTGATGCTAGGTTTTTGTTTTTATTTCTGTTTTTAATTTGTTTTACCTGCCTCTAGGTAAATATGTGGCAGAAGACCATGTGAAACAGAAATCCTATAAATCTGGGAATGTTGGAGAGAAAAATCACTGCCCTGTGACACTTAGGAAGACAACTCCAGCCCAGAGAGTGAGTGTGGATATGCATAGCGGGGAGAAACCTGTGGTGATGAGCATCTCATTTCAATATATCTGCTCAGAAGGTAATAAAATATCCAGGCTGCATCCTACGATGAGCCACAGGCATAAGATGCTTAGTGGCACTAAACGGCTCACTTGCCCTGATGAAGTAAGTATCTGCAGTGCTTTGTGCCTTACAAGAGAATAAGCAAAAATGCTCCCTGTTGCAATGTACAATCTCACACGCAGACAGCTTGAAAACAGCAGTATTTTGCAGAGGACTACACCTCAGTGTCAAAAGGCTGGGAACACCTTGACCTAGAAGCTCAAAAATAGGAATTGTGGTGCTTCCTCTCACCAAGACATTAAAAAGGGGTTCCTTCCAACGGGCAAAGACCCTCAGTACCGGGAGCGCATTCCAGACAAAAGCCAAGCCTCCCCAAACTGTAAAGCAGGCAAAGTCTGCCTTTAGCGCCCCCCAACTCACCTTGGTGTTATTTCTTTTTTCCTCAGTGTCACACCTTCTATAGGAAGTAGAGAGACCCCCAATGTCTGGAAAGAAAAGGAGGTGATGAGTCCTCATCACCCCACTGCAAGAATTAGTTGGACAAGCAATTTCACCTAGACTTAATTGGAGACAGGGACCACCAAGAAGAATCTCCAACGCTGGTATTACAGACACCTGGGAAGGGGAGTTAGCAGCAAGGGACAGGGGAGCACCCCTGTGACTCTTAGATCACCTTATTCAAATCATGCTCTCCGTGCTGCCTGTATAGAATGTCAGTTCTGGGAAGTCATCAGTTGCAGCAGACACTGCCATTTCCTACACTGGGAAATCCTCTGGCAGGTTTGGTCACCCTTGAGTGATGGGACATGTGAGAATAAATGCAGAGTAAAGAGAGCTGTCAGTGAGAGTCAGGTTTTTCAGGTTACCTGGCCACGGAGAATTCCCAGCAAACCGGGACCAGAACAACTACTTCCTTTGGAAAACATACGAGCGCTCCTCATATTATCTTGTGCCTTTTCGGGTGAACTTTTACTCACATATGTTCTTAGTGAACCAGATAGCACAGATGTGAGCAGGTCTCACAGAAACTGCGTAGACACGATCTGAGCCCAGATTGTATCTTTGTAAGTGTCCGTAGACCTTGCCTCGTACATAGACCAAAACCTTAATACACGCCGTCATGTTGATTGAAGGCCTATGAAGAGGGAGAGATGGAAAGAGGAGGAAGAGGAAGAAAGAGGAGGGGAAAGAAGAAGATGGAAGAAGAGAAAGAGGAGGACAGGAGAAGAAGAGAAGGAGGAAGAGGAAGGGAGGGGGGAGGAAGAAGAGGAGGAGAAGGGGAAGCGGGAGGAGAAATCAAAGATGTGGAATTGCCCTCAGCTTCACTAAGCACCGTTATCCTGAACATCTTCCCCGTCACCCTAGACACTCGTCTGTCCCCACCTCCCCTCCACTCCTGTGGTGCTACCCCCTGGCGACACTCACTAATCCACAGGAGAACCTAGAGTTTCCAAAACTCTTGCCACTTACTTCCAAAAGTAGCCAACTATCAGAGTGGTTTTAACCAAGGGTCTAACCAAGGGTTTTAACCAAGGGACACCTGGAAATGTGTGTGGTGTCCTATTTATAAATTACTATGATGATACAGTGAGAGACATTTTGCTCTCAGATTTTATTTTAGTTTCGATAGTGTTGAATTTTGATAACTTTGTCATCAAGCATAATTAAGAAAATAACATAATTATGGAGTACATAGCACAGGTGAAACATAATTATTTGGACTCCCAGGAAATGAGCTCTTACAAACAAAGTGGCATCTTGAAGGAGGACCAGGAAACCATGTGTCATCTGCCTCTGATACAGGGGTGCTGCCATCTGTGCTGCACTGAAACCAAGCAAGCAACCAGCCAGCCAGGAAGACAAATGCAGGAGCAGTGGGGATGCAACCCCAGAAATATATCATGTCCCTTGAGTAGCCAAGATCATTTCATAGTGGTTAGATGTGATGGGTCTTCTGAGAAAACATAAAAAATGAAAAGTTCAGTTCAATATCGTCTCCAGCCAGGTGACCTTTCCCTATTTTGGTCTTGTTTCCCAAGAAAATATAAGGCATGGCTTACAATAAAATGGCAATCGTGGACGTAAAGTTCTCTAGTCAACAACGTGTAGCTTGAGAGCAGGAGCTGGTACAACACAAGGCATAAAGTAAGTGTTCGATTAAACAAATGACTTGAGCTGTTAATTCTAGACCAACCTAGGATTGGGCTGGGGGCTGCCTCCAACCTAGACCTGACCCAGAGGTTACAGATAGTTCTGGATTTTTCCTCCCCTAAAGCCAAGGAATTTTAAAAGCTGGTTCAGAAACCCAGTTCACAGGCGATGGCCCCATAGAAGGTGACTAGACAAAACTGGGACAGGTGGGATCCCAGTATGTGTTTGCCAACAGACAGGATTAACATTTGTGCCAAAATATTAAATAGGAACCTGCTTCAGTTTATGCAAATAGCAGAAGTACAGGAGATATGGAAAAAGAACAGAGTGCCAGGTAGCTTTGGAGCATTTGTTGAAGGCTCCTCGTGCATGATGCAAATGAGTTTTCCTTGGGGTTTGATCTTCATTTCACCTAGAAAGGAAAATGCCTTTTTATTTGGCTTGTTTACAGTTTTTAAAAGTTATTTTGTAAATATTTTATAATATTTAAAATAGTATATAATGAGGACTCTATGCCTCTTGCAGCAAAAAATAATTAATAATACTTGGCACTTAATGGCACTTTTCATCATTAAATCTCTTTGTAGACATTAATTAAGGGAAAGATACTTCATCTTTTTAAATTTGCTGTTATCCTGGTGTCATTGCATTTCATGAATATCAGTTGCAACGGAAAGTGAAATATGTGGAATCCAAAATACAAATCTACCAGAGGTTTACTGGGTAGGTGAAAATAAGCCTTTGTGTGCTTTCTGTTATACTGTGTCCTTTAGATTAGGTTTGTAAATAACTTTTATTCATGGCTCTATCTTTAAATCTATTTTTTCTTTGATTACGACTGCTGTGATATGATATTAAAAAAAGAAATATTTCATAATGTATTTTGAATCATTCAAATGTAAAAGCTACACAAATAAAGGCACCAAGGGTACTCATGTTTGTAGAGAAATAGTCTGTTGGCAAAGTAAAACCAGCCCCCCGCTTTTCTTCCCCAGAAAGTAGAGGTTCATTTGGCAAGTGGGAGGGTTGTTTTTTTTTTTAATCTTTCTCCTTCTCCATTTGAAAGGGATGAAATCGTATTCACCTCCAGAGCCAAACTTCACAGCCTTATTTCAATGGCTTTCTTCCTCCAAAAGTCTTTCCCCATTTTTTTTCCGTTGTCTGGAATTGTTAAGATAATCCCTAACCCCCTCCTACTTCTCATAGAAAATGGCTGCCAGGGAGCCAGGAGCCTCAGCAGCTTCCGCTGTTTCCGTCTTCACCTGTGATTCCTTCTTTCAGTGCCGTCTTGGAGTCTCACTCCCCTCCCACCCACGTTTATTTCTCCATCAACATCTCGTGCTTCCCTGTCATTACTCCTGCAACCAACTTCTTTTTTACATTTGTCCTTAACTTCTCCCTCTCCTCTGACTCCTTCCTCACAGGAATTCTTTAAATACGAAACCACATTTGTCATATGCATCCTTTCTGGGTACTACCCTGCCCTTCTCTTTTTGTTGGGCTTCTTGCAAGAGTAGCCCACATCATTGTCTGTATTTCCTCTTCCCCTGGGCCTCCCAACTTCATGGACAGTGGCCTTGCCACCCAGCCAAGGAAACCAAGGATCACCTCACTGCCACCTCCGATAGGCGCCTTCCGCTCAGCGTCTCCTTCTTGAGCTCCTTCAGTATTATTCGTTTTGGGTCCTCCACAGGCCTGTTGAATGCACCTTTCAGTCTTTTTCAGGTTCTCATCTCCCTGAATGTTAGTGTTTTCAAGATTTCTGCCCTGTGAGTTCCAATCTCTGCCTTCTTTCTCCCTGAGGAACTTCATCTATTTTAGGCTTCAACCACAGGTCGAACATGTTATGCTCCGTGATGCTCTTTCACACCTTGTTTCCTCTGCCTGGGCTGTTGTTCATTCCTGGGCAGCCTGAAGAACTCCCTATCAATCTTCAAGACTTGGTTCAAGGAGAACTATCAAATGCCCTTTCTCCTTTCCTACGCCCCCTTCCCCGACCCCAAAAGAATGAGTTTTTCCCTCCTCAGCACTCCCGTGACACTGTATACGTATTTGCATGTATGTGTGGATGAGTGAGTGTGTGTGTGTGTTTAATTTATCTATGTCTCAATATTTCTTAAGAAAAGGGACTCTAGCTTCGTGATTGCATTCCCAGCACATAGAAGAGTTGCAGTAAGTCAGACTAAGATGACTGCTTCCGATGAGAGGAGCAGAGAGAATAACAACGTGCATTCAGTTCAAGGTTACTTTTTCTTTGTTTTACTCTCAAAGCAGCTAATGAGCAATACAAAGGACATAAATCAGACAAAGACGCTGGCAATAAATACCGCTCCCATTGTTTCTCTTTGGACCTCATAGAGGTATGCTTGAAGTTTGGTGGCATTGGCAGGCCACCAAGGTGAGACATCTGCCATGTCAGAGAAACTGACAACTGTGGCTTTGCTACCTTTAATATCCACTGCTGTGTCAGTGCCCAGAAAAATCTTATACCACCATATAAGAAAATAATTTTGCAATTCAGTTGGGTGAGCCACATCCAGCTTAATGTCCAAATTTCTGACCTCAAAATGCTTGTCATGCCAACACTGAGTCAGCCTTCCCTTGACCATACTTGTGCTTTAGGGCCTAGGAATTTTCTAGCATACCTGCTTAGCAGTTTTTTCTTGACCAAGACAGGCCCAGATGCATTTCATAAATATTGAATGAATTAGTTAGCAAATGCATTCAATATTTATGTGGCTACCTCATTGAAGCAATGCATTGACTGCGTAATTCATCGCCCAGCCACCCGTTAACAGTGGGGCAACTCAGCTCCACTGGGTACGAGCAGTAAAAGTTTCTCATCATGGATTACATGAGATGAGTAGTTATCTGAGACAATCCAGGGACATGAGTCCAGGAAAACTGATTGAGTTGGAGGAGTGGAGTCCCCTTTTTCTACCTCCCACTGTAATTCCAATATTATATTTTGTTTCAGATTGCTTCCCACCCAGTTGGATAAGGTGATAACGTGAATGATGGCTTATTGTGATTCCATTAAGAAAGCCCCTTTTAAAGGATCTGAGAGTAGAGTGGATGTGTATGTATGAGTGTGTGTGTAGCGTGTTGTGTGTGTGTATGTGTGAAGTTCATTCAGAGAAATTCAATTCTGTTTAAACTGAACTTTGTGTCCTAAGAACTCTACTTTATATAAGTATCACTTTGCATACAAAATAGCAGTATAGCTACTCATCCTTCGGAGAGGATTTGATAACAGCTCAGTCAATTGTCACCAGAGATACAAGGGAAATATAGGTCCCTAAATAATAAACATTGATGGAGAGCCTTCTACATGCCAAGGACTATGAAAGACTATTTTAGACTCAAGGAGCTTACAAATATGTTGATGAGACAAAATATACATGCATGAAACATTAGGAAAGAACATACTGAATCATGTATTAAGTTACATGATTCAGATCAAATGCTGTAGAATGGGAATGGTGTGAGAATGACATGGCCAGCACATCATTAGAGGAGCAGATTTTCTGAAGTCAGTTCTGGATTTAAGTTCTGCCTCTGTCAGCTAACCAGCCGTAGGCAGGGCTCAACAGCCTTCCTTATCTGTAGAGTGCTGTGTTTACTCTATTGACTTGCCAGTGCTGCACCCTCCAGAGTTTTCTTCCATGTATTGTCAGCATCAGCCAGATTTGGTGAGGCAATATGAACACATAAATATTTAATTTGTTTATAATTATTACAACCAAATTAGAGGAAGATGCATCTCTTCCAAAGAGGTTCTTATATACTCAGGCTTAACCCAGCTCCTATAAACAAAATCCAAAGTCACTCCATTTAAGATTTGCTACTTTGTCATTCAAACTCCTCCCAAACTCATTCTTCAGTCTTCCCCAATGGTGGAGCAAACATGATTGCACATTATTCCCCATTGATTACTATTTATTATTTTCTTAAAAGTGTAAATTTATCACCATGTTGCAAAGCCAATCATGTGAAGACCGGGGAAGTGTTTTCCAGGAGGAAAAAGCAGCAAGTGCAAAGCTCTGAGGCAGAAACAAGTGGAACTTGTCCAAGGAAGAGAAAAAAGGCTGGTCTAGCTGGGACATAGTGAGTGAGGGGACCGTGATAGGAGGGGAGATCACACAGGCCAAGTTAGGAAGCATAGGTTTCTTCTGAGAGCCATGCAAGGCCATGAGTGGTTTAAGGCAGTGGGGTGACGTGATTAAAGTCATGATTCAAGGCTCATTCTTACTGCTGCATCTTCGCTTACGAAGGAACCAGAGTGGAAGCATGTAGACCAGTCAGGAGGCTGTTTCCATATTCTAAGTTGGAGGTGAGAGTGCTTAGGCTAAGGTTATAGCCATGGACTTTGAACAAAATGTAAGGATTTGAGATACACTAAATATAAATTTCTGATAAGCATGACACATTTAAGGAATAGAAAAGCCAGTGTAGCTGAGGAAGCGAGCAAGAGGAAGAGTGAGGGGGAGGTGAGGTCTGAGAGGTAAGCAGGAATTACATCAAAGAGCCCAAGTTAGGGAACTTGCTGTCAAATTTGGGAGAATTTGTTGTCAAATTAGACATGGGGAGCAAAGGGAAAGAGATGAACGAAAGGTGACTCATTTCCAGGTTTAAGATCAGAGCAAATTAACAGCTGGCAGTGTCATTTACTAAGACAGGAAAACCCTGGAGAAAAATTCATGTTGGAAAACGAAATCTAGAGTTTGGTTATAGACATGGTAAAAGACTAATAGTAGCAACCTCGTATGATTGTCGGGCCAACTAAATGACCAAATACATAAAAAGCACTTTCCCAATGAGCCTTGTACATAGTAAGAACTCAAAAAGTATTGATTGTTAGTTATATTTATTATCAACACTATTACTCATAGGACTATCTTCATCAACACAAGAACTTAACAAAAGTCAGCTCCATTTTTCCACGACCTCCCTATCCACAGTGCACGACGCATGGTGTAGAAAACGTCCACTTGTCTTCCCTCCCTTATGCCCATGCAATCAATTATTTTGTGAATGAAAAGGAAGTGAAGCAGAGGCAAATGAAATCGACAAAGCCCCAATGCATCTGATTTTTTTTTTCATGAAGATTAAGAGTTTTTCACAGATGGATTACATTCTTTCCATCATTAGTTAAGCCCGTCTTAGTAAAAATTCTTCTCAGGAAAATGTCTGAGAAAGGCAGGTCGATTTGGTTATGCAAAGAGCTTTACTTCACATAAACTCAGAGTGTCTGTTTGAAAGAAATTACAGGTAGAAGAGGAGAGCAGGGAATTCCCCACCTCCCTCCACATCTGCCCTCAAATCTGCCCCTGCCGCCACCTCCAGATGATAAACAGTCACCTTCTTGACACATTCATATACTGAGAAAGGAGCATCAGTGCAGAAAATAATTGCCACACAGAACGCATCACTTTCAGTTGCCCTCAGGATATAAAATGCACCGGGACACCCTCTGTGAGTTGGACGAGGGAAAGCAATTATTTAGATCCATGCTCTTTATCAACATCCCTGAAGCAGAAAGCAAAATGAATAACTAGTAAATGGATGTCACTTCCAGACACTGTGCCTCTAAAAATAAAAGCTAAAAAGGACACACATCTATCCTGAGTTTGGTCCTGGATTTGCCTGTGCAGTGGGTAGACAGCTGTGGGTCTAGTTGGCCATTCTCACAAAGAGCCAGAAAGGAGGGACACACTCGGGAAACGTCTCTGCAGCTTTCTAAAGGCCAATGGCTCTTCGGAATACTTGCATACCACATGTGACCCCTCAGGTAATCCTCGTGGATGACGGTCCTTTCACGGGGTTTGCCAGATGAATTTTTCAGGGTGATTCTGATGCATCTGAAATTTTAGGTCTTCATGTGGTTGATACAGGCTGATCGCTCATCTGCCCTGCAAGAAGCTAAATTTATCATTTTTAATTGACAAGAAAACTCTGAATTCAGTCAAAGCCAAATGTGAGAAGGACTGAGAGTCATTGAAAATGCTACTAGGAAAGGTCTCCTTCCCAAAAGGGCATTTTGCCCTTAAGGAAGCGCAAATGAGGCAGGCGTATTTGGGACTGTTTGCTGCTTTACTCAAATGCACGCTTTTTCCCCACATCACCTGTGCATCATGTGAACTGACGTTTCCTCTGGTAATTGCACATTTTCTTTCAGCAGCAGAGGAAATGTTCACGGAAAAGACACAGTTGTCAGCCCATGATGTAGTGCTTTTCAGGAAGCTTGATCCAGGCCCTCCAGAGCCTGATTCGTTTCCTGGGGGTCATACGTTTTTCTTCTTCAGATGAGAATGCATATCCCAAGCACGGGATTCCATAAAAGAACTAACATCTGTGAAATCTAGTAGCCTAACCTTTAAAACTGGGCACTAAAGTAACCAACAGCAAAAGGAAATAGCGTTGAAAACAGCCCTGGGCTGCCATCCATCCACAGAAGCACAGGGATGCTCTGCACGTCACAGCAACAACAGGACAACGAGGGGCAGGCTTAATTTGCATATTTAATACAGGATTTAATATACACGTGTGAACAGAAACAAAGCTGTAGGGTTGCATATAGCAAGACAAGGTAGAGTATAAGCAAAGGAAGCACATTAAGAAATCATTGTGCTTCTCTTTTTTTAATTAAAGAAAAAGTTATTCATATTAAAGTGTTAGCCTAGGTTAAATTTTTTTTTTCCAGGAAGCTAACTAACTATGCCAATCCTCTTAGTTATAATCATGCCAATCAGGTGCAACGAAATCTCCAGAATGCCCGCTCATGCCTTGTTCAGTTGAGAAGAATGTATTAGGTACACTTCAGTGTGCTGAACTAAAGGTTTATTTAAAGCTATAAATACTTTTATGCTCAGATTATGACTTTTAAGAAAGACAAGAAAGAGATCAAATAGGCAGTTGCCTCTGACCTCTCTCTGCAGTGATCCTCTCCCAAAGTTTTGTGAACACAGCTCTTCTTTGACGTTTCAAAATTTTATTCCCGGATCCAGCTCTTCCGCAAGATGTATCAGCAAACGGCACCAGGAATCTAACAAAAGAGAGACCCAAACAACAGCGGCCGCAACATTTCCTATAGGCTCTTCCCTGCCAATTATGGCCACTGTCCAGGCTTCAGTTTAGAAACTGGGTGCATGGAGGGAAATTACCCAACTCCAGAATCCTACATTTTTTTCAAAGGGCGAGTACCAGAGTAGACAGGGACAAAGGATGTGCACTCTCCACGGGCATTTAGACCCTACTTGGCTCCACTCATTGTAAATTACGGCCCAGTGAGAGTCATTCAGGGAGAAATTGAGAGGAGGGACCCTGCCCCTGGCCCTGCAGACCTACACGAGGTCTCTGAGAAGCAGCGGATAAGAGCTGCTGTGTTGTTTTTTTTAACCCAAGGCACATGTTTCCCGGCTGTATGCTTGCTCTGTTCTCTTCATTAAAGCAAAGATCCTGTCAGATGCACTCAGTGGAAGAGGGATTAGCAAACTAGAGCTCATGCACACAGTTCTGGACCCAGAGGGACTTTGACAGAACCCTTCGATCCATCCATCCATCTGCCTTTAGGAAGAGCTGTGGGGACATTGCCTGCTTTGTTTTTTTAAAATAGGGAAAGTAGTTCCACAATGTGTCAGTGGCTTTAATCCACGTGCTCCCTGTTTTCTGTGGTAATAACTCATCGTGCCAAAGTTCTGCTCTGTGACACTGAAAGTGACCAGGACTCACGCTGGCTTCCACTGAATGATCCCTCTGTGAAGTCCCTTGTTTAATGTATTTGTATTAAGCCACCAAGATCTTGAGCAACCGGTTTCAGTGGAGAACATATTTCCTGAATCAATTTCTAGGCATTTGTTTTGGATGCTATAAGGGAAAGTGAAGGGAATTATTTGTTGAACAGGATGGCTTTGACCTGCTCAACTTCCTGGAATTGAGAAAATTGCCTGATGTCAGTCACCTGACCTCAGTATGATTTCTGTTTAACATGAGTGGAAAAGTCTTAATGAAACTGATCTTTGTGATACTGAATTTAAATGACTGGACTAAGGTGTTACTTTCAAAAGTGAATGTTCAAATCCATATGGCTTTTTTGGCCATGCATCTTGCTGCTAGAAGTTAGGGTTAAAGCCCGGTCACATCTGCAGACCGACAGGGGACAGATGGGAGCCAGTTGCCAAGTGAGAGCATCCCTGTTTGCCAGGTGGAGTGGTGCTAGGGTGCAAACAGCCGTGACGGGGATTTTATTTCCAGGCACGCTGACAGACCGCTCAGCGAGGTGCCACCGTGCTTCCCTCCATCTAGATCATCACGAACCTGAAACTCTACCAGGCGTGGCACTCGACTCTCCCATGCAGCCCTAAGGGACCAGGGACACAGCAGCCTCCCTGCTTGGGCCGCTATTGCTGTGACTAAGAAGGAAAGGGGAGACAGGCTGAGGTGGAGAGACTATTCCAGAAACTATGTTTGAAATGAGGTGGTCGGGCACTGCCATGAAGCATTATTGAGGCTATCAGACATCAGTGTCTCGTCTATAGGGAATAATGCCAAAGAAATCCTTGTGTACAAACTGTGCTACCTGGTTTTGGAACCCTTCAGTAGACAGAGCCCTAAACCTCACAGAACATGCCAGCAGTCAAAGGTCCCGTGCACCAAATTCCTATTTCCCCACTTTCTATTGATCTAATCTCTATTCCATTGCAAAACGTCCAAGAAAATCCAATGCCTTTCTTCCCCCTTGTTCTCCAACCCTAATCCTAGCTTGCAGTCTATCTTTTCTCTTTGTGGAATGCATTGGGCCATAAAGTACCTAACTGCTGTGCCTTACACATTTTCCTCCTGCTCAGGTCACACCTGTGAGTACCTGTAGCCACACAGCAATTCTGAAAATCTGGGTATAGAAAAACCCCTGAAAAACCAAGGTAGAACAAGTTAATCCTTGTGTTCATGTTTGCTCACCCAGCACTTCCAATCTCCTGTACTTCCTGGGCAAGCCCATGGCCAGGACTGAGGACTGTGAGGAAGTGCCCCAGTAAACATGAACATGTATGTCCTGGAGTGAACATGTATACCCATGAATCCTGGTTGGGGAGGTACCTCAGAGATTGCTTTTCTTTTTCTCTCTTTTTTTTAGCAAGGCCCATCACTTCAGAACTCAGGTATTGTTTTAGCCTAAGCCAGAAGAGTTTATGCCCTGGAATGCCTGGGAAAGTTCTTCCTTGAGTTTGGTCAGAAAATGTGGATCCCGAGTGAGCCACACTCTCAAAGTCAAGTGTGGTTTTATTGCACTTACTGATTTCTAGTGTGACTCATTTGTCTCAGCAACTGGACATCTGTGTCCATGAAATGGAGGGTACCCAGCCAAGTGTGGGCATGTTCTGATGAAGTTTGGAATTTGCGCAACAAAGTGTTCATGCTCAACTGAATTATTGGTAGACAGCAAGATGCTGCCTAATGAAAAATACCCCGGAAATCACAGGATGTGTTTTCCTGGCATTGCTAGTGACTAAGCAGTTTACCTTTGCCTTTTATTATGGCTGAAAGATAAAGATATGAAATTGCAGAAGGTGTATGAACACATTATTTTTGAATTGTTTTTTTATTTTAACCCTTCTAGAGCCTCTTTTTCTACTTCCTCATTTTGCCTTTACAACTTTCTTGTGAGCAGGGAAGACTGGTATTATATAACTTTCAAGAAAGGAAAATCACACACAAATTGTTTAAAAGACTTGCTTCAGGGTTCTATAATTCCAGTTGGTCTGTGTCTCAGAGGGATCCTGGCAGGAAATTGGGATAATTTAAAGAAAGTTTAATAAATGAAATGATTACCATGTTGCAAGTAAGGGGTAGGAAAATCACTGGGAATAGTGCAAGAGGCTGGGGCTGGTAAAGGCAGTTTCTCTTACCCTCTTCTTGCCTGGAGGGGCAAGAAGAGGCAGCAGATACCCAAGGGGACTGGAAAGGAGTACAAACTTCAGTCAAGGCATGCCACCAGTCCAAAACCACCTTTATAGAAGAACCCCAGGAATGAACACCCAACCTAACTTTCCTCCATGTCCTCTCCGGCCTACTTCTTGGATCTTCATCCTCCCATAACCAAGCCCATCGCTATCAGTATTAAGCAAACCCATCTGAAAGCAAGAAGGTGAGGAAGCCTAGGAACAGAGTACAAGGAATGGACCCACCGGGGAGTACTCCTGGGAAGGTAGACTCTACAAAATACGGCCTGTAGAGTCAGCCTCAGAAAAAGCCAAACCTTCTGGTTACTATTTCATCTATCATTCACCATTGTGTTCTAGAAAACTAAAGGCAGGTGCATTATAGAGAACTCACTCTGCCTTTGTTGGTGACTGAATGACTATATTCCCTGGTATAAGCCTGCCAAAGGTGGGCTTCTGCTTTCAGATCAATGCAATTCAGAAAGCATGTTTGAGTTCTGTGAAGTGAGTACACATTGTTTAAGTTCTTATGAGAAATGCATTAATTAATACAGTATTGTCTTTTCTTACTGTTCTCCAAAATATTTACTATGGATGGTCTTACCCCTGACACTCACACACATACACACAAGTACATGGGCACACAGAGGCACATGCACATGAACATAGGTACACAAAGGCATGCACATACATGCACACAGGCACACAGGCACATAGGCACATACATACATGCGCACACACACAGGCACATGCACAGAACAGTTCATATAGGAACACAGGAATGAAGTACGGCTTGTCTTTCTGGATCAGATGCCACAAAGTTAATTTTAGTTGGAAAACTCCTTGACAGACTTCCAGGAAAACACCACTTGGAACAGCAGAGCTCCTATTAACATCTGTCTGCTGTTTTCTCAGTGACACCAATGTCAGTCTCTAAGTTTCAGATCCTCAAAAATTCCTCTGAAATTGTCACCTTGATGAGGCTCATAATGGCATAAAAGCAGCTGCTACTGAAAGGAATTGCTACGTATTTTATGGTGGGGGGGAGGTCAAGGAGCAAATAAGTAGATGGATGGATGGATGGAAGAATGGATGGATGGATGGATGGATGGTTAGGTGGATGAGTAGATAAATGGAAGGATAAATGGAAGAATGGACGGATGGATGGATGGTTAGGTGGATGAGTGGATAAATGGAGGGATAAATGGATGAATGGATGGATGGATGGATGGTATTAGATGGAAGATGTATCTATAAGAATTAACGAGGGGGAAGGATCTACCTAGCTCTCCTCTCATTATTTGCAGGGAAAACGAGCCTGAAATCCCTCTAAATCTGGAGGCAAAGGAGACCCTACCTGACACCATTGCAGTCAGAGAGGGAATATATTATAGAAATTAAGAACATGGGCTCTGGAGTCAGAGAGTCCTAGATTTGAATCCTGGGCCTTACTATTACTTTCTAGCTGTAGGACCTAATCTGTGCCTCTGCGATGCCAACTGCCTCTCTGCACGGAACTGTTCATCCTGCTGCAGAGTTGGCCTGCTCTTCTGCTAGTGAGAACAGGGACGCAATGGAAGCAACAGCTATGTTAAGGCATTACAACGGTGAAGATTACCCATAACACTCAAGTCATAGTACTCTGACAATTAATCTTTTCACCAAAAACTTAAATCGCGCCTGGGCACAACTTTTCCAGAAAAAAAAAATGTTGAAGTAGGAGTCGCAGTCAAATGTCTGTGATCAGATCGGTTAGAAAATGACATAATTTTTGAAGAACTTAATCATTTACGAATGACGCATATAGGAGGTAGCAAGCTGTATTGAGAAATTACACGTTAGAAACCCGGATGAGGTATTTCCTGTCTGCATGACTCTGAACGATGTACTTAACCTCTCTGACTCTACTGCAAATGGTGCAGACTGGTTTTGCTGTGGACAAAACCGTACAGCAAATTTGATTCCTTTGGATCACACATTGTTTTAAACACATGTGAACTAGGATTTTAGAGCTGGGAGATTACACCAAAACATCGCAATTTCTAACCTTGAAAAGGTAGAAGGTCTAGCAACACTGGGCCTATATCCCCACGCAGCGCCCACTGGGTGGAGCTGAGTCAGGGCTGGCCCCTCTGGGCTGGGAGTGTCTTCTTCAGGTCTCCAAACTCTCCCTGCAACTCTCTATTGGCCACTGGACACCTTCTCTTCAGTGTTATCTTTTGGTTCCCAAAGCTCTTGGATTTGTAATCTCTACTGTCATCTGTAAGAAGAAAAATAGTGTCTAAGCTGGGGTTGTAAAAAATAAAGAAAATCAAATAAACGAAGGGCCCAGCACATATTTGATACATTATAGCAACATGATACAGGTCATTTCCTTTCTCTTCACTGGTCACATATTCATTCAACAAATGCCGTGCTCACTGTATGCCAGACAATGTGCTCAGTGCTAGGGATGAAAAGATAAATATGACACGGAGCAAAGTCTAACAGCCATCTGAGCAGCCTGCTGCCTCCTTTCAACCTGTGCTGCTTTCTTGAGGGGATCCAAAAGAGAAAAGAACATTTTGGAGGAGTCTAAAAATGACTCCTTTAAAAATACTACACAAGGTAAGCCTGGGGTAAGGACGTCTCCTTATGTGGTTTTCCAAATCTGTTTATTTTCCCAAATTAAACACATTCTTATAAAGTTTGTTTACGTTTGTACTGGCAGGGGCAATTACAGATCTTACATGGCAAGAGCGGGGCACCTTGAAGAAACACCTGATCCTACTTCACTGAGTACGAAAAGATAAAAATAAAACCTTGTCACCAAAGTCAAATGGAGGCAATGAATGGAAAATGGAATCATAAAATCCCAGAATATTAATTCCACCTCAATCTTTCTGTTAATATCAGGCATCCCTGAATTGGTGTTTGTAGAAATTCACACGAGCTAGAGTCCCCCAGAGGGCAAGACACGATACACAATGCTCTGCACACCGTGGGTGCTAACGTCATAATATGACCTGTGCTCCCCTCCCTGCTTACCTGTCCTAAGGCTTTTCTCTGCTTACTCATCAGCGTGGCCACACTTTCATTTTTCTCAAAGTCTACTATTTCATCATTTTATCTTTTTTCTGTAGGTTTCTGAGACCAGTTTGTCTGTAGGTATAGTTGGCCCCAATAACAAAGCTAAGATGTCTGTATTTCCAGAACATGAATGTTGGGCCTTAGACCTTATGCTCAAATAATACATTCTCTCTTTTAAAAAATTATTACAGCATAGAGGAAAGAATATATGGCTTTGAGGCCAGGCAGACCCAAGTCCAAATCTTTGTTCTCCCACTATTGAGCTTCATGACCTTGGACAAAAGACCCAATCTCTCCAAGCAGTTTTTCCAAATGTTACATAGTTTGTGGCAAAATAATGAATAAATTGCATGAGATCACTAGAAGGCCTTACACATAGCAGGCACTCATAAGGCTACTTATCCATCATCAAATGAAGCGTGATTATTGATTTTATATCATAATAGTAATAGTAAGAGCTAACCATCATACGCTGCCTAATGTAGAAGCAATTGGCTAGGCGATTTCACATATACTCACTAATCTTTACAAGAAACTATTTGCTATTTGAGAAACCTTTGCTCTGAGAGATTAAATAAATGCTGTATGTGAATTAACCTGTTTAATTCTCATGACAGCCTATTATTATCCTTATTTGTTAAATAAGGAACCTAAAGCACAAAGAGGTCAGGCAGCTGGCCCAGGGTCACAGTTAGTAAGTGGTGGAAATGGCATTCACTCCCAGTCCAGTGCTGTAGGATGCTATTAACTACGTCATGAACAAGGGAAAAGCAGCCAAGTCAGGACTACCCCACCCTCAAAACACTCGTACTCACATGCACAAAGACATGCAACACACACATGCACACACACACACACACACACACACACACACACACATACACACACAGAGTCCAGGTGTGGCTCAACTCTAGAACTGTGAGTCCCATAGTGAGGCTGGGGACCCTACAGAGCATCTCAATAGCACTACCACATTAAGCCTTTCTAAGATCTTTTGAATAACTGACCAAAACCCTGGAGGACTCCTAGAACTGAACAGACTTCCTAAATCCCAACACCTGAAATGGAAGAACTGTGCGTCATACATACCTACTTTTCTCTCCCTCTTCCCAATACGCTTTACGTACATTCACAGACATCTTTGGGGAGCACATTTTGAAATGGAAAACCCAACCTTATAAATTATGTTTCAGTTCCATCAAACAATTGGCAACGCTCACTGGTAAGAAGGTCCCATGATGACATTGAACATCCTGGAGTCCCACTGGGGTAGAGCTTGGGAAGATGGTCTGCCCAGCGGGCGTGGAGGGACCCTATGGGCCACAGGATTCTGAGGAGCCAGGACACGTGGTGGAGAGATGTGGCAAGGAAAGAGGACAGGGACATTGAAAACATCTCTTCTCACTGGTAATCGCTTGTGTCAGTAGCATTTTCATCCAAGCATGCTTCCCCTGATATAAACAAGGCAGAGTCATCTTTGAAGATGATTCGAGGAATACCGAGACATGCACCCACCTGCCCCACCCTGTTCCAAAAGACCTTTCTCCCTGGTGTTGAAATGTCGCAGCTGGATTCATCTTTTCAGGCCCTCTTCTTTTGCAAAAGCATTACCACCTTCAACGAGAGGGTGGATGATGGAGGGATTATCATCTGTGTCCAATTAAAAGGCAAAACACAGGCAATTTAGAGTCACAGAGGAGATACAGGAAGAGGAGAACGTGCTTCAGAAGGGTTAAACAAAGTTTCAAAGAGACGGCCTCCAGGGAGCCCCTCCCACCCTCACTGTGTCCTGTAGCCTCTTCCCAACGCACCAGCATTCCTTCCCCTCCCTGGCCGCCTTACTCACAGGGATGAGCTCCCTTTTCCAAAGAAAAGCTGCTCAGAGGAGAATTCTGCGCTCATCCACCCTTGGATAGAAATGTCTGATAAGACGTAGTGTTTTTGCTCTTTGGGAACACTGACAGTTCTGAGAGGGGATGAGGCCTTGTGATAAGGAAGTCTTTGCGGGGGGTGGGGGGGGAGGATGGATTTCTTTGAACCAAGCTGCCTCCCAAGGCCCTGAGGCCAGGTGTGCTATAGTCACAGTTTGCATACCTCCCACTCTCCCTGACCACAGCCTGCTCCTTCATCTCCTGTTCCCTCTAGAATGTTCCTTCGCATTTGTTTGGGTGATGACATAAAGTAGGCAGCACTTCTGAGGGCTGGGTGGAGGTGAGCAGAGAGCCGGCTGTCCTGATCCATCCTCCCGCCAGCTCCCAGTCCTTCTGCGGGAAACATCAGCACAGGACGATTTGTGTAACCGCCTATCTGAGGACACGGTGAGCTCTATTCTCACCAAAACGTTACCGCAAACTCCCTTGCCAGGTTAGCTGCGAGAATTGACCTGGGATGGCAGGGGAGGCGAGAAGTGGCAGGAGGAAGCTCGCTCACGCAGGGCAGGGCACGGAGGGAGCTGAGCATGCAGCCAGCACAGGGGGGAAGAGGGTGCCAGGAGGTGGCAGGCTGGCCAGGGCCCTGGGGACACCTCTGCCCTAGAATCCAAGGAGAAGATGGGACCATCTGCCCTAGGCAGACTGTGGTTAGCCACGTGACACTCCTCAGCGAAGGCCTGCCGAATTCACTTGGATTGACCTGCATCAAAATTCTAGGCGCCATAAAAAGTTTTTGTTTTGTTTTGTTCTGTTTTATGAAATAAGCTAGCAGAGGCATGAGCACATACCGGGTTCTTTCCTTTCTGCTCTGTAAGCCCAGCCATGTCACGGAGATCAGCAAGTCATATGTCACAGGACTCTCTGATGCTCAAGCTGTTTGTCTAGAGAGTCTGGGCATGGACACAGGTCCTGGGAATGCGATTAATAACCAGCAGACAGTCTGCTCTTCAGGTGACTCTGCACCTCCTGGGGAAGGAGCTAGAGCATGAGAGCCGCCCAGGGCAGGGCGGTTGAGCAGTCGTGGCTCCCCCACTGGAAGCTGCCCGCTGGCCATCTGCTCTTGCAGCCAAAGCCGCACCAGCCCCGGAGAGCTGGGTGCTGTGTGAGCTCCCCAGCGTGCTGTCTCAGGGGTTTCTCATCTGCCCTCTCCACCTCCACCCCTTACCCTGACCTGCTTTTCTGGACTGGGTGCGGAGGGTGTGCAAGGGCATCGGAGTGAGCAGAGAGGTTGAGCCCTCACTAGGGAGACTCCTGGGGCAAGGCAGGCTGCAGGGTACTCTCGGTCTGGAAGCCAGGCAGCCACTGGAATCCACCTTTCCTCCAGCCCAAGCCATCTTCTGCAAAACTCTCTTTATCCTTGATGCCAAAGCTTTGGTCAGCAAACCTACAGCCTTGAGATCACCTGAGAGCCTGACAGAAATACAGAAGCTCAGGCCCACTCAGACCTGCTGAATCATGATGCGCATTTGACAAGATCCCCGAGTGATTCATATGCACTTGACTTTGAGAAGCAACAGCTCTGAATGATCTCCTGATATGAACAGGGCAGTCATCCTCGTCTCAGGATTTGAAGAACGCCAGAAATACAAACCACCTTCCACCCCGTTCTCACTAGTATCAAATATCACAGACATTCATCCTTTTAGATTCTTTTCTTTTATCTAAGGGGTGCCATTTTTATTATTAATAAAATTCAGATACTGCCTGGGAGGGAAAACATATGGATCCCTCGTTTCTTAATCAAAAAGTAAAGAAATGTTTATTGGCTCATGTTAGGTGCCTCCTACAGTATGGGATGCTAGGAGTAAATGTTTTTAGTATAAATGAACCACTTTCCACTGGAGACAAGAGAGCCAGGTGTTAGAACAGCAACCTTCTCTCTAGAAGGAAGCATTATTCAAGGGGCAGAAGAGAGGAAGGACCAAGACAAACAAGAGCTGCTCTCCACCCCTCCACTCCTTTGTGGTTGGACTGAACTTGCCTGTCAGAGCTCACCGAGTCGTTGAGTTGGTGTTTCCATTTCCATTCAAAATCATCCTTTGTCAAATTTCAGCTTAATGGGAAAAGCCAGTGACATTTTGAAGACAAGATGTCCAGGTGCATATTTATTTCTAGAAGGAAATGGACCACAGCACATCCATTCTGCAAGGAAGAAGCAAGCGTGGCTCTGCATACTGAAGCAGCGAGGAAGGCTCAGAGGTGGCGAGATCACATTCCTCAAAGAATGTGCCAGTGGCCCCAGCTTATTTATTTTCTCCCAGCTAATAGCACAGCACCGGGTATACAGGAAGTGCAGAATTAGCACCAACACCAAACACACTGGAAGAGAAAACGAAACTTCTCCTCAAGATTTCTGACTTGGTTCAGGTAGCTATGAATGAATAGCATCTATTTCAATTCCAAAAACGTGCGATGCATGATGATTTGTTTGCATTTGCCTTTTATTTTATTAGTAACTGAATAGGTCGTCTTTGAAGTCATAAGGCAGCATCGTCTTCGTGATCTAATACTAGTTATAATCACTATTATAAGTCAGGAAGGAGTTACTGACTCCTTACTCTGTGCCACGTGCTACTATGCATACTTTACAAGTTAGGAGGCAATGCTCACATTGTCACAAATCATGCTAGCCCTGGCACTGACTGCCTTTTCTCTGAATTATTTTTTCCAAGATATTTACATAGCAAACAGCTTTGCAAAATTGATGTAGTGTCTCCCTCCAGAGCAAAGAGCATTCTTGCTTGCTGTCCAGTATTATAAACATAACGTCTCACTCAGGAGCAATGGGAAGCACACTTACTGCCCGCTATAAAAGATTCAGGTTCCCTAAGCTGCGTTCTTCTGTAATGCAACTCACTGTGTGCACAGCTGTTACTTGGCCTCTTTGTATTGCCCTGTGGGAACCGGGGCTTGAGGCACTAGCACACAAGAATGCCGAAACTCTGGCTACTGCTTTTGCTGTGAGTAACAAAGTCCTCAGTCTCTGACCCAGGAGTCTCCTGTCTTCCACCAGCATCCACATAACTGTGGCAGGCTGCCTCGTTAGATTGCAAGTGGGGTTAAAATCTCAGACCCTTCTCTTGACAGAAGCAACATCTCGTTTAATCCTCTGAATAATCTTGGGAAAGTACTACCATTTTTTCTACATATAATCGCAGTTATTATCACTAAACTTCACTGGCATATCCACAGGGGGAACCAAGACTGAAATTCCAACCTGAGAGAGACCTCACTTTCTAGGAAGTGTTGTCTTTTTACATACCTTCTTTTTAAATTGCAAATACTGCTGATCCCACGGGTGGTATTGTGAGTTAGTATCCTCAACCCCTTATATGGCTTAGACATAGAAGTGAGCCTAAAAAACAGGATGCTGAAGGGGCAGGAGCAGAGGGATTCAGAAAGGAGGGATGAAAGACATACCTTTGTTTCCTTATTTTTGACTAGGGCTGGTCCAGTAAATGCCCTACTCTCTCCTTCAGGGAGAGTGAAGAGGGTTCTGTGAGTCCATAGACAGGTTCCTCTGCAGGTTTACAAGGGGGAGTGTGTGTCTGAGAAGGAAATACACCTGTTCCTCTCCATTCTGCTGGCCTGGTGCGTGTGAGCAAGTGTCACCTCATCTGCGACACCTGGAAGCCACAGTGCCCTCAAGTGTTGGCGTAAATGGGGCTCTGTGATTTATTGTTTGAAATAGCCTGATTAGCTCAGTGCTCTCCTAAAATTCAGTACAGGAACACTTCTGCACTGGTGGAGGGAGACAAGGCATAATGAGGGCCTTCGATATATACTCTGTGTCTCACTTCCAGGCTGTATACATAGCCCTGAAGGTGAAGTGGGAGGCAGGCCTACATTTACTTATTCATTCAATGAACATTTGCTTTCTGGAAGTGCTTTGGTATAGAGTTCAACAGGAGATCCAGAGATGACTGAGACACAAGCATTTATCCCACCTAAACATTTGCAATTGAATAGCAAAAATAAAAACAAGTAACTCCAGTAATAAAACACAGCAAGATAGGGGTATATATAGCATAAAAATCAACAAGCCAAGACTTGTTGAAACCCAGGCCAGGAAGTAATTACAACCTGACCTGGGTCTGTCTTAGAGGATGGGTAGGGGTTTCCCAGATAAGGATGGGGAGGTGGGTTTTCTGTGTTGGGGAGACAATGTCGGCAAGTGATGGGGACCTGTGTGGGGAGGAAAGTAAGTAGTCAGAATCAGCCAGCGTGTAAAGTACAGGAAGGGGCTAGTGAGAACTGACTCTGGAATGCAGGCTTGGGTCACGTGGAGGAAAGCAGTGAATGCCAGGTGAAGGGTTCAGGGCTCTATTTCAGCGTGATCCCAGAACCATTGTAGGTTGCCGAGGGCAGGGGACATCATCTGGCATTACAGACACTGAAGGCACCAAAGAAGCAAATGTTTCCACATATAAGATCAAATATTGGAAAGAGGCCTCAGGCCAGACTTCAACAAAATACAGAATTATTATTTGCTAAACAGAAAAAGAAGAGTTATTCTTCTGAGGTGTTGAGGTGTTGCAGCTTTTTGCAGCATTCACTTGGAGATTACTCATCCTCTTAGAGCCCAGTTTCAAACGACATTAACCAAGCATCTGTTACATTCTTGTGTGTGTGTGTGTGTGTGTGTGTGTGTGTATGTTTGACTCCTTCAAAGAAGATTTAATAGTACTTCAATTATCCATTATGTAATATAATGTGAAGTACCAAGTAGGTGCTCAATAAATGTTTATTTAATAAATTATACTGAATGAAGGATAAAATAAATTATATCTCTAAAGACTAGATGCTGTTTAATACCTGCAACAGGTATAAAAATTTAGTAAAACCATTCACTCTGTTTATGGTTGAATGTCTTTGTTCAGGACTAATTTTTTTAATAGTCTGACTATAACTACACATGTATATTTTCCCAGAAAATTTGTAATAATGGCATTTAGTATCAGAAAGCCAAGCTTCGGTAACACTTCCATGTGCCTGGGACATCAATGCCAGACATACTGGCCTCATTTAAACAAACAATAATTAACCTAGTCACACAAATTGTAGTAAATAGAACTAAAACTTCAAAATCTGATAATTTCTCTCCCTGCTGTTATATATTTTATTTTATATTTTTTCTTTACCTAGAACATATGTCTGTATGCGTGCATGCAGGCCTCCAGAAATAGCTATGCAATAAGGTTGTAAAGAAACCAGGGAAATCATTAAGTCATAAACATGACTGTGAATCTATAGAATTCTTTGTCACATCGATTAATTCAGAAACATCAAGAGTTACATGCCTTTGAATGCTGAAACTTTCATCAATAAAATAGTGAAACTGTTAAATCTTAGCAGACAGGTAGAAAATGTGGTTCCTCGAGTAGCGCCTGTTGAAATATTAAATAGTTTAATGAACTTAAAGGAGAGCAAAGATTCATTCTCAAGAGTATTGAAGTTATTTCATCTGCTGTAGAGGTTTAATTAATGACTTCTCTGATTTCCCTGAACTTCTAAAATTGGTGTTTCCGCCATTGGTTCCAGCACCAGCTGACCGTGTTGCCTGCAGCAGGCAGATTCCCCAAGGCCTGCCCCCAAGAAAGCCACCCCCCGCCACCGAGAGTTCATAGCCAGGTTAGCAAAGACCCAGGGAAACAATGGGCATCTCTTGGTGTCTTATGATATAGTTTGAAGGGTGGGGAAATTCTTGGACAGGCTCTGCTTTCATTTGTGGATGAACAGTCCATCCCCATGGGGGCAGAAGAAAGGGAAAGGGCAGGCCCTCTGAAGAGTGAGTGGCACGGAATCCTCCTTGCACCAGGAGTGTGAGGGTCAGGGTAGTCGAGAGACAGCCAGAACCTGGGATCGAAACTTGCTTACTAGTAGTGTACCTGAATAAGTAACCTCACCTCCCCGAACCTCAGTTCTGTCATCTGTGAAATGGAAAGAATGAAGAGGTGTATGTGAAGGGTCTTATTCTAGGATACAAACACCTCTAGTCCTCACTGTTAAATCACTACGGAGAGAAAACACCTGAATCCAGATGTCTATAACAGGAAGTGGCAGCGAGTCCTGGCCAGCGGGCATATCCCGAATTATGATGGAAGAATTTAAGCTGGTTAATGCAAGGAAGCTGAAACTTTGTTTCGCCATTAACTCCATCTATACCTCTATCCGCCACCTTCTGAAAACACGTGATAGTGGAAGGAGGCAAAGGGAAGGCATGGAAAGAAGGAAAAGGGAGCTGTGGGAAGAAGAGGTTATAAACTGTAAATACTTACGTGTCTTCCTGCACGAGCTTCATTTTCTCTTCTTTCGAAGGATGTTTATTTCAGGTACCTGAGTTATATGGGTTGGAAATGTCACACACAAGAATGTATTGCTGATTTGAATGTTTTATATTAACGCATCCATGCAATTTTACACAGGTGAATTGACAGGTCGTTTAAAATCTGGATGAGAGAAACTCAATGCATTTTGTCAAAGCAGCTACCACGTGGAGTGCTTTATTCTTAAGTGAAAAAGGACTTTATTAATAATGTTCATTCCATCATTTTAATATTTTAATTATGTGTTTCTTTAATGTTTTCTGGAAGAAATGAGTTTCTTGACAAAATTTATTAAATAAAGGGGAACGCTTCACCTGAGCACGACATAATGAGAATTCTGATAAACCGTCATGTATCCGGGGCGTTTTAAATGAAGGGGATGCCCAAGAGAACTTAAGTATCTGCTCTTCCCTGTGATTAGATGTGACGGAACTGCACTCCTTACGGAGCTCAGTAAGCGGAGCCACCTCCCGCTGCTGCTCTGTGGCTTCACACGAGCACTGCGCGTGTGCGTGTGACCGTGTGTGTTTGCTGGAGAGAGGGGAGGGCATCCCCAGAGCAGGAGATGAAAAGACTTTGCCGTCCCAGGCGGCAAAACAACAGATGCCTCCCCTGCCGTTCGGTGATTCCTGGCAGTCAGCAGTTGGGCCAGGACCAACCTTTCAAGTTTCTGAAAAGGAACACCTGAAGGATTCCTGACTCCAGTGATTCTTAATTCAAGTAAAGAATCTCCACAGAGGTCACTAATTTGTGTTCTTCCCAGGAGAGAAAGGAAGGAGAATCATTTCCATTGGAAAAATGAATCGCCAGGGGGTGCACAGCTCATTGGGCACAGGTGTCTGCATCTCAAGAGAGACATCAGCAATTGTCACCTTTCACAAAAGGGTGAGGGACAGTAAAAGGAAGATGTTCATTTTCAAAGTACACTGCAGAGGTTAATTCACTTTGCATTCTTAACCTTTCTGAAATATAGAAAGATGATCAGCATTTTACTTATGAGAAAAGTTCATCAAAATAACAAAAAAGCCCTGCCATCCTATATATATATATAAATACATATATACACACATATGTATGTAAATATACTTATATATGTGACTGTGTATAAAACACAAATACATACCTTTATACTTATATATGACTATATACACACATATACAATGGAAGCTCTGAAATTTCTCATTCTGCTTCCTTATTTAGTAAATCTATATCTGTATGATATTTGCTAATTATTTGGCAATTATTAGGCAAATTTGACCAATATGGAAGGCCAAACTCATGACTTATGTCACAAAAAACATCCTAAGTTTCAAATGACCTGCATTTCTGCACACATTTATTTTTAAAAATTGGGGTCTCTAGACATTCATTCCCTTATTACCATGTAGACAGAAACTTATGTGCATATTTACAATGCTCTTTAAATTAAAGCTTCTGCTTCCAGCTAAGCCACATGCAGCCAACGCCCAATGATCAGATTACTCACACAGAAATCGTATCGTAAATGAAATCCAGAGATAATCTGCAAACCTGATTTCAGCCAATGGTTTCAGTTTCTCCCCTCAGCACATCTCTTATGAAAGCTCCTCACAGGTTGACGGGCATTTTCCATCCTCGCCACCCTCTGGTGGAAGCACTAATAAGCAACGAAACGGCTAAAGCACAGTGCCCAGGAGGAAAAGGAGGATGAGCAAAGGCCCTGAAAACCCCCCAGCTGCATAACTGAGTCCTGAACAACCAACCATCGACGGGAGCTGCTCACACAGAGTGCTTTCCCCACACTCCCGAGCACACCGGGCAAAGACTGAAACCTCACCGCTCTGCATACACTTGTTCTGAAATTGCTCGACAGGCTGCATGAGGAGGTTAAATCAAAGCCTGATTTGCTATCACTGCCAGTCAGATTCCCTGGTAGCATCAGCTATCTTTAAAACATATTTCCATGGCAACTGGTTTAAAAACGTATTTCACTACAGAGCCTTTTCTGTGATGAGAGCCAGAACAACCCAAATGGCCTTTCTTGTCGGTGCCCTTCGCCACCAAAAGAGCCGGTCTGAGGCATACGGGGATGAGTGGGAGAGCTGCGAAGGTACCAGGCAGTGAGCGTCTGGCATCCCGGGCCATGCCAGCCTGTTAGCCTGCCTGCGTCACATTCCTTTCCATGAGGCCAGCCTCCTCTGCCTCCTTCCTGAGCTTCTCTGAACCCCCCTCTGCTGCTGGAAGTCCAACCTCCTGCTCCTGGCTAATTTGTCCAGGCCTGCCCCAGATGCCAAGGCCAAACAGAATGTGATTGTTTCACAGGCTTTGGGCAACACCCTGTTCGCTCTATGAAAAGAAAGAAGGAACAAACACTCAGGTACCTCGTATTCCATAACTATTTAGCCTTTTCATAATTGCCATTTTAGTCTTGGGTTAAGGCTTAATCCCAGGATGCTGGCACTCCTGAATTCTTAACCTTTTATTAAGGGAAATCATAAATTTTCTGTCTAGGTAGCTTTTAGGACAAGACCTGCAATGACCCTCTCTCGGTGCCAAGGTGGGACATTCAACTCCTGACTAGAACAAGGTCTTTGTGTGGATTACATTGGCAGAGGGGGCCCCCAATGTGGTAATCTGGTAGAGACCACTCACTCAAGTGGATCATCCCCTGCCTATGAGATGTTGCATAGCCCCACTCCCTCAGTGTGGGACATTACTGTCTAAATGAGATGTTTATCTGCAAGCATTAATCCTTTTTGGATTAAGGCAAGATAGGTATGAAACGATCAATGAAGAAAATACTCAAGAGAGTCCAAAAATATGTCAGTCAGCTTGGAAAGCAGATTTGGGCCCTAAGATGTTGGGGCAAGTACATTTTACCAAGAGAGACCAATCTTGCATGTTCTCCCGCCTATGTGGGAACTAAATATTAAAAACAATTGATCTCATGGAGATGGAGAGTAGAGTGATGGTTACCAGAGGCTGGGAAGGGTAGTGGGGATGAGGGGATACAGTGGGGATGGTTAATGGGTGCAAAAATGTACTTAGATGGATAGAATGAACAATATTTGATAGCACAACAAAGTGACTATAATCAACAGTAAGTTAAGATATACTTTAAAATCACTTAAAAAATAGAATTGGAATGTTCCTAACACAAAGAAATGTTAAATGCCTAAAGTGATGGATACCCCAATTACCCTGATTTAATTAATTCACATTGTATGTCTATATCAAAACATCACATATACCCTATAAAGATATAAAATTATTATGTACCCATAATAATTAAAATTAAGGAAAAAAAGAGCATTTCACTGAATGGGAAGTGGGGGATTAAAAACATCTAGAATTAAAAAGAAGAGGTTCAGGTTGGGTCCCCACACAGCAGGATGCATCAGGCTCGGAGGGAAACTCCTCCACAACAGGTCTTCTAGAAGGCAGAAGTGTTATCTCAAACACTCTGCCCAGGGCTGGGCTTGCCCCGGCTTTCAGTGTAACCTTCTCTGATTTAGGCCACATCGATATGTGGCTGGTGTCCATTTCAGCTATCTTCATGATAAATATTGATTACCACCATAGATCACTCACTCAGCAATCTTCATTAATCATTAAATGGTTGGAATTAATAGAGTAGCCATTTGGAGATCTATTCATTTAATGTGCATAGCCATAGTCAGTGAGTCCACCGGGAGCCCGAGTCTTCGATCTCTCCTACCACCGTACACTACCTCATGACTTCTGGTGGCTGTTTTTATGCGAGAGCGTGTATGCTTGCTCTGCATTTACCAAAGGTGTCTGACTTCTCTGATTGCAGTGACCATGCCCACATATAGGAGGATAACTTTGCATGAGAAGTTTGGTAAAAGCAGAGCACAGCACTAAAACATACATATATTAAAACTGAAATTTAGGGTGCCTAGGAAACTTGCGTTAATTTGAACATCAGTCTGGAAATTGATATGACTCAGAAGGAACCACGGTGAAATTTAATTTTAGATTACCTATAAAGCCTTTATTAATTGCATGAACAGTATTTCGGGGCAGATATGTAAAATGCATGTGAGAGAACAGTAATTTTAAGTAACTTCCAGATTCTAATTTCAAGTGATGGATAAACAAATTACAAAGCATTTTTATCTCTTCATACAAGATATTTCTATTAGCTTATCAAAACAAGTCCCCTACAAACATTTGCTGGACACACTTGGTTATCTGGGTTCTAGTACCAGGTGTCCTTGGATAGCAGGAAATGCAGATTGTGGCTAGACTAAGTCCACTCCTAGACTGGGAACTACCGGGGCATGTGAGCTGGGCTGTGTGGAGGGCCCACCAGGAGTTCATTTACGTGGGTTGATTCTTGAGAGCTTTTAGTTGAAAAGGACCCACCCTTACACAGTGAGTGATGGGGAGGATGAAGGCATGAGTCTTTTAGAATCTGGTTCTCTGGCAGCCTCGTGGAGATTATTTGAAACAGAAGCTGAAGGAGCTGTTTTCAGTAGTAGCTCTATGAGGCATTGGGCTCTTGTGTCTTTGGATGACTCATTAGGTGACAAGGTGTAAGGAAAGGTAAGGAGAAAAGTATTCCTCCTTCATGAAGCACCACTTGATTTCATGTCCCCAGTGAGGGAAGGACAAGGTGGTTGCTATTGGGTGGTAGTCAGGATGCGTGCATGAGCGCGTGGGACTTATATACTTGGAAGTCCCCGAAAAAATGATGGACAAAGTACAATGTGGGACCAGACAAGGTACCCTGTGATAGAGAGGAGAGAGGCTTAAGGATTCAACCAAATAGGGCTTATTACAACAAAAGTGGCATCATTTATGTCCATAAGCTGATATTGCCATGACACGTTTGAGCTATCCTTAAAAATAATAAAACTAAATCTGTTTGTAAAATATTTGCAAGGGACATAGCATGGTAAAATGAACATAGACTTTTGATCAACACCGAACTCAAACTCTGATCCTGGCAATCATCACGTGTATGACTTTAGGCACGTTACTTAATGTGGCAGACTGCTGCGTGTTCGCTAAAACCATTTCCCCGCCCTACTAAGCACCCGCTCGATCGTGTCTTCCAGTCCCTCTGACAGCCAAGAGTGTCCATGTGACTAAGCTCTGGCAAATGTACCAGGGACAGAAGTGACATATGTCACTTCCAGGTCTGGGCCGTTAAAACTTCTTGTGCCCAGGAAGCTTGCGTTAACTTGAACATCAATCTGAAATTGATATAACTCAGAAAGGGCCAGGATGAAATCTAATTTTGGCTCACCTATAAAGTCTTTATTGATTGTACAAACAGTATTTCTAACAGGAGCATTCAGATCCAGCTGAAGACTCCAAGTCTTGAAAGGTTAGTGCCCAGAACCCTGACTGACCAACAGAGGGCCGTTCCCCAGCCAAGAGCATCTGTATCAGACTCTACAGGAGCAAGAAATGTTATTGTCGAAGATTGAGATTTATGCGATACAGCAATTACCATCTTTTACATTAGCTAATCCACCTGGGTTTCAATTTCTTCTCATTAAAAAAGAAAGAATTTTATCTAGCTTATAGGGTACTTTGTTATAGAGTGTGGCACATGGTAAGTGCTAAATAAATAGTAGATATTATCATATAATCTCTTTTTAGGTTGCCCCTTTATTTAGATATACACCTCTGTCTCACAGTTGGTGAGTTAGTGTTTCTTTCCCTATTATAAGGGAAATATATTTATGAAATCAAAAACACAACATCAGTCTTGGAAGGGAACAAAGAGCAATCTGATGAACTACTCTGAGCATCATTTGCAAGATATGTGACTTTGGATACTACTCTTAAGTTTGACAAACTTCAGTTTCCTCATTTATAAAGCAACTATAAGAACCCATGCCTCAGAGAAAATATGAGAGGATAAAATGAGGCAGTAAACATAAAAACATCTTAGAAACTTAGGAATTTCATAAAACATGTGGTATTATTATTACAGATTACCATTTTAAACTCACAAAACCAAATAATACAAACCTTATTGTCCCAAATGGCATGTGTTTTTCCACTGGGCTACCAAAGCAGGTGCTTTTTATTGTAATGCTTTTAATGTGGGTGTGTATGTGTTACTAACATTACCTTCCTATTTTCTAATGTGATTAAGTTGGTGAACTAACAGTATTAATGTATCTGAAATTTCCTATTTTCCTTTTATTTTGAATGAGGAAAAAAGATATTCGTAGCAGTAAATCACGTATGCCCAAATTGAATCTGGTGGATCAGGAAAAAGTAAGATCCTTACTTTATTTCTGTTATTGAAATATCCCTTGGAGAGAGATGTGCCGGGAGCTGGACCTTTATTAGAATCGAACCAAATCCTGGCAGATGTCAGTTTAGTAAGGCCTGAGGTCAATCTTTGATCCACTTTAAACTGCTCAATATATTCTCTTAATTTTACAATGTGTAATCTTTGAAAACTCCTCATATGAACTTTATTACTGTGAATTGAAGGTTACCAAGAAGTCCAGCCTTCCTGGAACAGTGTTTGGTATGTTGCTCACATCACCACACCATGTCCACACACAGGTGCATATTCTTCTCCACTTAGGGGGTTAAAACTCTGAATACTTACTACATGTATGCCAGGGCCCTGAGGGTTGAAAACTTCAGTCCCTAATAGATCCCCTAAGATCTTAAAGGGAATCGAGGAAACTACCGGGTGGGTGATATTTGGAGCTGTGTAAAGGAAAGCGAAAGGAAAACACTTTCAGTTAATAATTCAACAAACATGTATGGGGACTTAACCAAGTGATTGCGGTTCACGTCATTACCGATGCCATGTGTATCTCATTCACACAGGGTATGATGTGATGAGAAGGGCCCTGAGCTGCTGTGATGTTTCTCCAAAACCCATCCCCCCGTCTAATGATGAGTAAGGCATCAGACAAACTCAGATTGAGAAACATTCTACGAAATACCTGACCAGTACGCCTTAAAGCTGTTATTGACGTGAAAGACAGAGAAACCGTCACAGGCCAGAAAAGAGTGGGAAAATACGACAACTAATGCCACGTGGTACCCTAGATTGGATCTGCGAACAGAAAAAAGGCATTAGGGGAAAATCTGGTGAAATGCAGATGAAGTCCGGAGTTCGATCAAGAGTAATGCTCAATGGCGGTTTCTTAGTTTGACAAATGTGTCGTGGTGGAGTAAGATGGTAACATCGCGGGAAACGGAAACTGAGTGAGAGGTATATGGGAGCTCTTGGTACCTTTGTACATAGAATTACCTTTGTAATTTTTAAGTAAATCTAAAATTATTCAAAATTTTATTTATTAAAAAATAATATACATATTAATCTAAATAATATTAGCAAATAAAATAGTGTTTTAATAAATTTTAAAATGAACATTTTCATAAATAAAAATTATTTTAATAAAATACTAAAATAAATTTAAATAAATAAATATTATTTTTAATAAATAAATTTATACATGTAGAAGAATGTAGCATTCTGGAAAGATGGTGGTGACAGTAGAGTTTTTTTCTCTCTCTGAATTTTCATATAAAAACAGGCAAAACAGCTGAATAGCAAAACCAAAAACCCATGGATAAAATTCCCAACAAATCTAGTAAACATAGTATCTCCATCAACCCCCAAAATGCCAGAAGGTAGAGATGAACCACCCACAGCTGTCAAAACTGCAAGGTACCAGGGTATGTGCAAGAGGAAGCGGAGGGAACCAAATCAGGGATCTGAGGAGAATTCGAAAAGAGCCGACAGGTGTTTACTAAAAGGCATGACTGGCTAACACGAGAACAGCTGAAGCTGGGAGAGATTGTACCGAATCTAACAGTGGCTGAGTCTGTGCTGGGACCCCTCTGTGGGCTGTGCAGGGTCTGGAGCAGTCGGTGTCCCTGTGAACTCCCCAGACTGACAGACCCACCAAGCCACTTGCTGAGGAAAAACTGCTGGGATTGAAGTTAATTTTGAGCAAGGTAAGGACAATTAAGAGAAAAGAAAGAGAAGATCCAAATAAAAGTAGGAAGGGAGAACAGAACCAGAAAATCTCAGAAGGAAAGCTGGCCTGTTTGTTGTTAACACTATTTGACAAACAGAACAAAACAAAACACACAAAAACAAAAGAGGGTGTTCTATGAAGTTAAAAAGAACTACTCTGTTCCATAAGTTCTTCTAAAATGTCAAAAAAAAGTACTCAAAATAATCACAGTCAGATCCCAAGCAAAGCTATTATGAGATAAGAATAGTGAGTAGAATAACACTCATGCAGACGATAAAAGCATGCTAGAAAGTCATGCTAACCAGACAGATCAAACTCATAACTTGCAATTTGAAAATGAGCTAAAAGACTATGAATAACTCACATAAAACATGAAAAAAACCTCAAAATTACAGAAATTCTGAAATGAAGTGACAGAACTCAGCAAAGAATTAGAATAAAAAAAATCATTTTGAAATGAAGACTGTTAGAAGGAATACAAGAGAAAGTAAGCACAAAAGGTAAAAAGAAAAAATTATTTAATAATCAAAGAGGTGAAGAAAGATAAAAATTTCAAAAGAAAGTGAAAAAAGAAATATAACAAATACTAAAACTACAATTCAAGAACACTAAAATTAAAAATATATGAAAGAAAATACTCATTGCAATAGCACACCAGGCACCTGATAATATCAACTCAGAATGACCCCCAACAAGGCACATTTCAGCAAAATTATTAGACCTTAAGGATTGAAAAAAGAAAAAAAGTCCTTAGGATATCTAGTCAGACAGAGCAAGTGACTTAGCAAGGAAAATTAAATTATTATCATGACACACTATGCCAGAAGGTGATGGAGTAACACATTTACACTCAAAGAAAGAAAGTAGGAACAAATGTTTTATACCCAGCTGAACTGACTTTCAGGTATAAATTGCACAATGTGTTATAAACATGCATCATATTTTTTCCATGAGAATTTTCTGAAGAACCTTCTAGAAAATAAGTTTAAGACAATAAAAATGACTGGAGACATTGACATAAGGACTAATAGTACAATAAATATGTAATTTCCTGAAGAATTAAGATTAAATAAAGGCTAAGAAGTAAATTACAAAAAAAAAAAAGCATCTAATGTCTTTTTACTTTGACAACTATAAAAATATGAGGGGGAGAATTCGGAGAACAAATACAAAAAAAAGTAACTTTTCAGTAATTGTATTGATGGTGATGGTATTGGTGTTGCTGTTCTGGATTGTTAAGGGGATAATGTGATAAAGCAAATGAGTATTTACAGGATCTTCCAATTCTACCATTCCTTCATCCTTGGGAAGCAAAATTTCCTGAATTAAAGAGTAAAAACCTTATAGTCTTAAATTTTAACTGGAAATGTCAAAATGAACATGTGAGGTATTTTATCTTTTAAAATTTTTCTATATTCTAGCTCTGTCCACTAAAAAAGCATAAAAAAAATGACAAACCCAGTAGCAATAAACATCTCTTAGTACCAGATTGTGATCCTGAAATACCATTTCTTACTAAAAGAAATCAGGCTATGGGAGAATGACTGATTTGGAGAATGGTCTTACATCTTTTCATAGAAAATAGCAAAGAAGCTAGCAAAAAGTACTAGGACCCAGGATCTAACTTGAATAGGTTCACACTGCACAGAGAAGGAACAATTTGTGCTTTGGAAAAGCTAATAGTTGGAATGGATTGAACCTGTCAAATATGTTGAAATTCATGAATCCATAATGGTATAAAAAAATTGGTCACCTTTGGAGAATGATAGGAACTAAGTCTATTTATTTCCTTGTCAATAAAGGGATAGTATCAACCACATATCCTCCCTTTCCCATAAAAACTCTACTAATGAGTAAACAAATAGCAAACGAAGAGATGTGTCTCTTTATAGAATTATTCCAGCAAATTACATGGAATGAAAGAATTTGAAAATCACTGTTTTGCAACCTTCAATGAATTACTGTGTCTAGGCATTGAGCATCATCAAAAGAGAGACAAATAGACATTTTATGCCTCAGGATGAAAGCACATAACATCATCCATAATCCTGACGATGTTTGTTGAAATTGGACTATGTCATAGACAGAATAACGGCTTCCAAAGATGTTCACCTCCTAATTCCCAGAACTTGTGAATGTGGCATGAAATTAGGATTATGGAGAATTGCAATAGTTGGTGCAGACTCTCAACGAGGCCTCCCCGAGAGAATTAAGCCCTAATGCCTTAAGTTATCTAAAATATGTAATGCATTCACTCCTTAGAAGAGTATGTCTTCTGAAGTCTTAAGCCCAGGTAATGCAAATTGCAAGGGATGAGGAGCTCATTTCTCATCTCCTCTCCGTAGTTTAAGGTGGTGCCTGGGGCACTAGTGATTTTCTGGGACTCCCTTTCCATCAGAGGCCTTTCTCCTGTGCTCTGCCAAAGACTTTAGGAAAGAAAAGAAGAATTATATAGACTACCACTATTGGGATTAACACCAGTATCTCCAAAATTACCGTTTCCCCTGAATTCCCTATAGGTAAATATTATGATCCCTATTTTACTAAAATACAGAGAGATTAAACGACTGAGTCAAGATCATAATGGAAAGTCAGAGGCAGGCAGATCACAGGGGTTTGAGTTTCCCATATCTCAAGGGCAGGGCCTGTGGCTGCCTTGTGCAGTTCCTATAGGGAGCTGCCCACACTAGGTGTTCCTTGAATGTTGACACTACGCCTTGGTGTAGGTAGTGTTGAGAGCTGCCTTCATGGTGGATTTGAAGGGACCCTACCCATCTGCCAGCCTAGTTCTCTTCCAGTCCCGGCACAATGTCTTTACATTAAGTTTTGTCTTCAGCATATCTGTGTTCAAATGCAAATAAGTTTCTCTGGAAGGGAAGCAAATCATTCCCCTTTGAGTTCAGCATATGTCATGTAATCATATTGTCAGAGACAAAAAGAGGAGTTTGAATCATATCTTCTTCACTTGAATCCATGGATCCAAAATTGTAAGCTCTACTCACACTAACTCTGCTCTTTTAGTATTAAATTAAGTCATATTTTAATCCTGTAAACTCTGAACAGCTAAAGAATTCAAACTACTTTGGGTATATCACCTAATTTTTAAGTGATATGATTGATGGTTGTTTTCTAATTTGGAAAGGCACAATTTGCATTTCTTCTTAGGCGTCAAGGTTGGAGAGGCCTTTTATTTGTCAGGATGATAAACTTTGTATGCAAAAGGTGACAAAGGAAGAAGCAAATTGGTGGATTGACATTTTAATCTAATTTAACACAAACATAATTACAGGTATAAAAATCTGAAATGGAAATAAATTAGAATTATGCTCCTGTTATTTTGGATAGTGTTTCCAAGGGCCAAGAAAAAAAAAGAAGAATCTTTTGACTTGAGAGAAGGGATGTAATTGGGCATGGAGGCCACTGCAAGCAAAGCAAAGCTATGACGTTTATTTACCTGTATATACTTTTACTAAATTTACTAACCTCTCTAGGTCTACACTTTCTGACTCTTGCATTCTAATTGGGTTGGCATAATAAACACAAAGGACCAAATCTCTTTGTCTTCTTCCTTCTGGATTTTCTTCTTTAATTGGATTTACTTGTTTTTCAAAAGGACCATACTTCACGTAGATGGAGTTTGTTTGCCTTTGGCACCAACAATCTATCATGTAGCTTCCAGATCAACCTGGGGAACTTGTCATAGAAGGCACAGGGGGATTGCTGGTGAATGGTGACCTCATCCCTTGACATCTTGGCCTCTCCCTAGTAGGGCAGGATTTTAATTTCAAGGTCAGAGATACTGGATTTTCTCAAATCAATTTTTTTTAGAGACAAGAAACTCAGTACTCAGGAAAGAAGAAAATTACAGATGGAATAATCTTATTAGGTAGGTGCATTACCTTTACCTTAGAATTAAAGAGCTTAAAGTTCTTTGAAAAATTAATAGTGAGCTAATAAATGGCAGAGCTGAGATTCTAACCTTGGTGTATTGGATGTGAATAATCGGTTAAGACTATCTGATATCTATTATCCAGCCTTATATCAATCATGTATTAATATAAATACACCATAATATGTCACCTATATTACATATATACATTACAGTTTTTTCACATCATATCTATTTTTATATTATATAGCCATATATAAAATAAAATCATACGGAAAATCAAGACGAACCTTAACAATTAAGAACAACAAATAACATGAGTTGCAATTACTCAACATCAGCTAAGCAGAGTTGAAATGGAAGCAGAATAATGTCACCTTGAGGCTATATTTTCCTGGGCACTATTTTGACTGTCCTTGGCACATGGTTTGAGGCTAAAGAGAGCAGAAAGGTTTATCGACTGAGAACAGAAACAAGGAGCCAGTGGGAATGGGGAGAGCAATGGGAGTCCTACAGAGCCGGTCTCAGGAGCAGGAGCCCTCCTCCCTGGGCACTCAGACTCTAGCTCCCAGGAAGGAGTGGCAGTCACAGCTGCAGGGACAAAGTGTGATTAATATCCTGGTTGACACCTTGACACCTCGTTAAGGTGACTCAACTCTAGTCAACTTGGGACTTCACCTGAAGACTGAATCGCTTTCCTATTAAATTTATATGCTCTCTAGCAACTGCTTGGCTTCCCAGACTGATTCCCAGACACCAGTCTCTGCACACTGTGTAAATAGGAGACTCCACGAGGCACACCGCACACCACAAGGCCTCCTTGCTGCCTGGCACCACCCCAGGTTGCTGATATGGGGCAGCAATGACCTTTGTGGATGGTTAGCCTTGCCTGCAAATGCAGAAGGAAAATACCCTTCTCTTCTGTAATATTAACTAGTGGGTCAGTGTGCAGATTCCGGAGTTGGGCTGGCTGGACTCAACTCCCAGCTAAGCCAGCTAGTGGCTGTGTGACTTTGATCCAATTGCATAAACACTGTGTTTTAGTTTCCTCATCTGTAAAACAATGGGGAAGATACTAACAAACTTAAGTTGGTACAAGAATCCAGTGTTAAGCTCTTAGAAAAATGACTAACACATAAGCCCTCAAAATACATCAGTGATTAAAATGTGCAAACTTCAGAGAATATCCCCTCTAAGAGTTGCAATGTCCTACACTTTGGTAGCAAAAAGAATCTCATATCCTCTTAGTCAATTCCTGATGCTATTTTCCAAGAAATACAAGAATCTTGGCGAAATTCTAATATTATCAAGTAAAATATTTGTTACTGCTCTCTATAACATATATATTATCTTTTAAAATTTTGATAATTAAGATAAGTAAAAGAAATAGTTCTCCTTGTTACCTAACCTAGTAGTGGTAGGAACAACTTTATAATTGTCATTATATAAGTGCCATAGGCAAAGTCTTTGTGTAAACATCAGTTTAAAAAAGGTTATCCTTGCATACAGCATTTCTCATTATATCAATTTTCAATCCTAATACTTTCAACTCCTACAATGCAGAACAGCAGTATTCAAAGAGTTTATAATTTAGTTGAGTAGAAAAGGCATGTGTAAGTGAAAGTTAAATAATAATACAAGACAACAGTTCAACAGATGTTAGATTTCAAGAACTATTTAGTGAGCATCTATGTGCAAGGCACAATTTATAGGAACTCCGGGGATATGATGCTGAGAAAATAAATAGCAGAATCTGTGCTCTAAGGACTCACAGTCTGGTGAAGGGGACAATCAGGCATACAAATACTTCTAATTTCAAGAGAGACTCTGTTCAATGCTAAAGTAAAAGCTATCGCAAAGTGCAATGGAAGCAATAGGAGACGTGTAAGTCTTGTTGCAGCCACGAGAAAGGGATGTGGAGGAGAGAGGAGAGTTTCCGGGAGAGGGAAGAACATAAACAAGCACACAGCAACGGGGATGCCCGGGCAGGTGTAGACTTCTCTGTGCCAGAAGGGCATGAGGGAAAATAACAGTAAAGACAGATTGAGCTGCAGTGTAGACAGCTTTATGTAGCAAACTGAGCAGGGCCGATGTGATTCAAAATGAAGTAGGGAAGAGTTGAAGGTTTTTAACCAGAGCAGTGGCATAATCAGGTATAACTCTAGTACAGCATGTAGCAAAGACCAAAACATGAGTCATTCATTGTGCTCTTTTTATTTATCCAATCTTAAAGTTTTATGCTGGAAATTGTTAACTAAAAGTGGCATTTTTGAATTACTTTCCACCACTTCCTGGTATCTGAGTAACAATGATATGACAAGCAGATACTGCTTAAGTAGTTTTATGCTTAAATTTTTTTCCCTTGCATTTCCATTAGAAATCAAATGAAGGATTTCATTCTCCTAAAAATGAGCATGAATATGAATAAATCTTATCATATAGCAAAAGACTATATTATAATATTTGATTTTTTATCCTAAATCTATGAATTATATATATATAAAATATATATAGTCTACTTTTTATAGTGTATATAAATACATATAAAGAGAGAGAGTCTACTTCTTATAGTGCTTAAATTTGACCCAATTTCTTTGGACTTCCTTTGTATCCATTGGTCATTGTCTTCTTTCTATTATAATGCACAAAAGTCTTCCAGCACCTCTATTCTTTTCTCTCCCCTTTTACAACTCCTAGGCCCTGCCAAGCCTTTATTAATGGTCATTCCTAGGGGAATTCATCTCCAGTGGCAAGCTCCGAGTCTCACACACAACGCTGGTTTGTGCTTCTTGAATACACGAACCGACAGACCCTGTCTTCCCATTGGAATCTGTCAAAGAGACATACATCTCTTAAGCATCATTAGGAAGCTGGCTCTACAAGCTGAAGCTGTAGACGTTGTGGTGTCTGTTCCCTTTATAGTGATCCTCTTCTTATCTCAAAAGGCCAGGTCTGTCCCATGTCACCTGACTAATTGTACAATTCCACCAGCTCCCATCTTAGGGAGCCCATCACAGGGCTTTTAAGAGTCCTATAAAGAACAATTGAGAGTTTCTTCCTCCACCTCTTGGGGGAAAGAAACACTAAGGGCTTATTTCATCTAGAAAATATGCAAAAATAAAAGACGACTCGGCCTTCTGACAACTTAAATTCAAGAAAGCTAGCATGGTTTTTTAAATGCAGAGTTTGAAAATATTGATAAATGCCACCAGTGGAGACACAGCCCTCATCTTCTGATCCTGCACATTTCTTTGTTACAATACAAACTGGAAGTGGATTATTACTACTTTATTACTTTGATCCCTATGCAGGTGGGCAGCTGATCACTGTGTGATCTCATGGGGTGTGGGGGAGAGGAGTCCAGCACAGAAATCCCCATGCAACTTGTACCCCACCCCTTGACCCCACTCCTTCCTTGGCCTCTCCTTTATCCAGCCCCACCTGCTCTGACCTTTCCGCACAGCGAACTCCATCACGCAGAAGCGAGTAGGTCCCTGCACATACAGAGGCAAGTCGGCTAAATACTCTGAAGCCCCCTCACCCTCAGTCACTACCCTCTCCAAGTACAAAGAAGAAATTAAGCCAGGAGAAGGGAAGAGATTTCCTAAATTTTAGTCCAACAGCTTATGCTATCTGTCTCTCTTTGCTACATCATCCTTGAACTCTTAGGTAAAGTGAGGAAGAAGTATGTACCTACTAGAGAGACATACTGAAGCCACAGACCCCTGGTGATAAGTGGGCAGTGACTAACCTGGTTACCTGATATACGTGTGTCTGGCCCGTATATCCTTCACAGACTCATATAAATGCTATCTTAGTCCACAAACATTTACTATGTACATTTATTATATCGCAGGCATTTTGTTAGTGGCTGGGAATACAGTGATAAATAATAGGTCAAGGTCTTCTCCTTATAAGAGCTCTCATTGTAGGGGGAGGAGACACACATATTAGAACGATAACACTGTCATTCACCATGCAAAGTGATTCGTCATGACATATAAATGCTTTAACAGTTACTGATGCCATGTCCTGGGGACCCAGGGGTCAGAATGATTGAGGGAGATGCCAGTTAAACCATTACAGGGGAGGCAACAAAATAATTGGCCTTTAAGGAATGAGTAGCCTTTACCAGGTATTATAGAAAAGAGCATTTCAGGAGAAGGAAACAGAACAGGCAAGACTCACAGTTACAAGAGCAGATGCTATTTGGGAACAGAGCAGATATCAGAGGAATCCCGGTATACCAGTACACGGGGAAATAAGGAGGTGAGCACTGATGAGGGAAAGACTGTAATGTAGTTTAGATTCCAATGAATCTAGATTTTGTCTCATAGCTGCAATCTTTTCCACCAGAAATAATCTTTTTTTTCTCTGAATCCCCTTAGCAGATTATATGTTATTTGCTATATTGTTGATGTGAAGTCATTTGCCTGCCTTATCTATTCTAAAGGATACAAACACATAAAGGCAGAATCTATTGATTATTTTCTGTATCCTCACTGTATTTAATACAGTGCTGTAAATATAGTAGACGGTCAAACATTATGTCAAAAGAATGGTGTTTCTCACCATTCATAAAGACAGTGCTTTCGGTAAGTTCCTTAAAATACATGACCTCAAATGTTTCTTCTAATGCGAATAAGAAAGTTTCATCTGGTTGGCTCAAGATGATCCTGTAGTCAAAGGCCAGAGAAAAATGGGAGTTATGTTCCAAAAATGCTGACCTAGGGTTAGAGTTATCAAGCACACTGTCTTCTTATTGAATCCTGAAAGAGCCTGAAGTCTCTAGCAGTTATAAAAATCCATCTCACTGAGAGAAAGGATCTTTTCTTGTTATGCTTTAAAAGGTGTGCTGAGAATAATAAGGTTAAATATAACCGTAACTAAACCTAAGCGTGGTTTGGTGATACGCATGCAGAAATAGCACTAAATCAACAACAGAATAATATCACTACTGACTTTTATGTAATGCTGACAAAGGCAGCAGCTGACAACGAATGTTAGAACTGATATCAGCAGAAGATGCTGAATTTTTAAGCCCTAACACATCACAGGTAAGATGGTTTTATGCCGGAAGTGCATTCCCTTGTAGGAAATATTTTTTCAATCCTTCCAAATTTTAGTTCACCCAGGTCATTCCAGCAAATCAAGATCTACTTGCCATGAAAATGAAATAAGACATAGACAAGTTCAAAACAATGAGGAGCAAATTATGACGTGCTCTCTGGGCGAGAGGAGAACCTGTACTGGGGGCCCAAGACTCAAGGAGGGCAGCGTGGGAGGCTTTTAGGAATCAAGTTCAACACCCTCATTTTGTAGTTTGACTTTACGTATAATCTTCAAAGTGGTCATTCTTGCCCTAATCTTACAAATGAGAATTTCAAGTCTCAGAGAGATTAAGTAACTTGCCCAAAGTTACACTTTAATAAGTAGCAGGTATACCTTTAAATCTTTGTTTGTTTCTTGCAATCATCTTAATAGCATTCTATTGGAGCCTTCTTTCCTCCCCCATTTTTATTATGTTTTCTAGGTCTTGGCCAGTCACTCTAACGGCAAAGGGTAGAGAAATCATTTGACTTTTAATTAAAATTTTTAATTTCTATCTCAACATTTAAGACCATTATTTTAATCCCACTATGTCATTCCGGTAGTAAGAAATTGAAATTTTTTCTTCATTTCTTTCTCTTTTCTTTACATACTTTCACTTTCTCTCTCCCTTTCTTTCTTCCTTCCTTTCTCTTTTCTTTTCCATAGCTTTTTCACCCCAGATATTCCAGAAGACTGTAAAAACAAGAACATATGTAGATGAAATAAGGAGCAAAAAGAAATATTCCTTGCCTTTAAGTTAATATTTAAATTGTGCCAGTAACAAACAATACTGGGGCGCTGTTCTCACAGAGAAGAGCTGTGCTGGGTGTGGCATGCCTTTACAGCAGGTATGCTATTTTCTTGTAATACCAGGTCAGCAGTCATGACCAAAGATCATGTGACTAACACCTTAGTTACATCCCCATGGCGCCAAAACCTGTTGCTCATTCATGTCTCAAAATGCTTTCGTCTCTTTGCCTCCACCTGGTTCTTTGCTATCTCTATCTTTGGAAGCTTCTCTTCTTCTGTGTAATCTTTAAATGTTAGAATTTAAATAACTTGGTCCTTGACACTCTTCTCCAAACAAAATAGAAGACCTCACCTTACTCCCAAGGCTCGAATTATCGTCATGTAACACATTAACCAAATTTTCATTCCTAAGTTGGGCCTTTCTTTGAGACACATAAGTGCAACTTTTCATTCTGTTTCCTCCTAGATTTCTCACAGACACACCAATTTAACTTACTGAATCGTAATGCTTGAATTTGGTCCTCAAATCCGTTTTGGGTTCATTCTTTCTTGTGTCTGTATATGACATCTTCCACCCAGTGCTCCTGACAACAGTGTAAGCGTCACCCCCATTTCACTCGACTCCCTGTCTGAAATTCCTAATTTACAAAAACTTAGAAAACAATGCAAGGTTATTTTTATCACTTAAAATAGCTGGAGGGAGGCATGGTTGGCAGTGGACGAATGGCTGGACATCAGGACGAGTGCCCTTCGTTCCTGTTACCTCCTTGCGGCAAGGTGGTCGGTTCTCCACTCCAGGCATCGTGTACCTGGTACAAGCAGGAACAAGGAGAAAGACACTACTAGCTGCTCCGTAAGTTCGATTGGGAAAGCAAAAGGTTTTCAGAATTTCCCCAGCAGACTTCTGCTTATGTTCCCCTAGCTGGAACTCACTGCACCCCTCCTCCCGAGCAGCTGCAAGGGAGCCGCAGAGCGCAAAGGCGCAGGCGGGGCTGGCCACCTAGAGCACAGAGCGGGAAGCAGCGAGCAGATGCCAGGTCTGCACAGGCAAAAAGCTCTGCTTGATTTTCCTTTCCAGCGGTCTGGTTTCCCATGTGGTTCAGCTGGCGGGGCTGGGGCGGGGATTCTCCATTCGCCTTCCAGATGCACTCTCTGTCCTTCCCACCCTGTACTCTGCCCTTGGAGTCTGACCACTGGGGTGCATGGGGGTGGAGATGGGGGCCAGCAGCATTCCTGGGGGAGCGATCTGGGTATTTACTCCCCGGGCTCCCTCCACGCTGGGCCTGGGCTGACAACCACTGCTTTCCTCCACTGTAATTTCCCCGCTACAGCTGAGCTCTCTTCAGGGCTTGGTAGCTGCTCTCTCTTTGCCACCCAGGCCACGGGACAGGGAAGACACAGCCCTCTGGGCGCTGGCTCGGGCGCAGTTCAGCATCCACGGTGGGTCAGTGTCCACACCTTTGCAAACGCCCTTCATTAAACCCTCTGCAGTCATTCCCTCTGAGTGTGCCATCTGCTTCCTGTCCATACAGTAATCAATACCGCAGATACCACAGCGTCTTATCATTCCTATTGCTTGTGATAATTCTGTATCCCGTGCGGAATGGCATTGAGGAATCTGGCTGGCTGTGAGTGTGGGAAAGAGAGCAGCGATCGCCCGGCTGTAGTGACTTGGGCTCTAGCAAGGGTACGAAGCCAGTGAAATGCCTTCGAAGTTCCCTTTCCTCCTACCAAGCTCTTCAATCCCTAGATTGGCAGAAAACACAGCCTGTCAGTAATTTTTCTTCAATCTAAAAACATTAACTATCAATTTTTCTTACTCATCAACCCAGCACCTGACAAACATCATGCCAGTAACAAATAATGTTGGGGCACTGTTCTCACAGAGACAAGCTCTGCCGGGCATGGCATTCCCTTACAGCAGGCATAGGATGTCCTCAAAATACCAGGTCAACCACCTAGTTTTCCCTTCTAAAGCTCAGTGGCCAGCAGTTTACTTTACATCTCCATAGCAATGAAGCTATTGCCCATTCCCGTTTCAAAATGCTTCCTTCACCTGGTCTTTACCTGCTTCTTGGCTATTTCTACTTTGCTGGGCTTCTCTTCTTGTACCTAATCTCTAAATGTTGAAGTTCTCATAACTTCCTCCTTGGCACTCTGCTTTAAATAACAGACAATCTCATCTTATTCCCTAAATCCCCTGTGGAAAGAAAACTAGAAATTTCTAGTGAGGGTCACCACAAGATGCAGCCAGACACTGGCTGGAGCACACTGTTCCTGAAACCCACTATTCTTTTCTGAGGAGCAAATAAACTTCTTGTGCAGACTTCTTGTGAAAGGGCTCTCCTTCCAACTTCTCCAGGGCAATACAGTGTTCCTTTGGAAGCACAAATGCTTTTCAAAATTTCCTGAAGTCTTATGACACTCCTTTTGACTTCTCTCTACCCTGCCTCTGCTGGTAGGTTTGTCTCCACATGGGGTTTCTTTCCTCTTCACATTCTTCAACAGCTTCCTTGGGGGACAAGAGCAGGTGGCTCCTGTGTCCCAGATCTGAATGTGTTAAAAATAGCGGTGACCAGGGATATTGATCCATTTGCACAACATTGGTTTTTGTCTACACAGACTATTACTGACAGCTATTAATTGGATCTAGATTTTCTGTTTTCTTTTCCCTCATGCTTTGTATATTGTCGTTAACACCTTCGTTTAATAGGAAAAAATATCAAGTACATTTCTGGAATTTGACTGCCTCATCTCATGGCTGCTGTGCCTCCAGCTCCCTCTGTTCCTCATGTGCGTTCCCTCCCCTGGCCAAAGTTTTAAATTTGAATGTAAAAATCTGTGTCTTTGTTGTCATCCTAGATATAGTGGCATGTAGGGTTTCTTTTGGGGGGGAATAAAATAATTCCTTGGGAATAATATAAATGTTGCAATGAGAATTTTTAAAACATAATTAGTATAAATTTGTTTCACAGGTTTCTCTGCCAGTGAATAAATAAATCATATTTCCTTAAGGCATTTCTTAGTATGCTGATGAAAATTTCAGGGTACAGCCCTGACACTCACAATAATGAAATACATGAGACAATTATACTGCTACACTCTTGCTGTATCTTAGATTTAATTTAAACGACTCACAGCCACAAAAGTGGAAAACATCGTGCACTGGTATGAAAAAGTACAGTTTTTAAAAGGGGAAAAGACTTTGCTAAGGAGGTTAGAGTATTATTTATGAATAAAGTAGGGTTATCTTTCATTGACTGCATCAGGTGATAGGGGAGGAAATGACTTTTTATTAGATTACGTTTCTTGTGATTTCTTGCCTTTAAGTACGGCATATCAAGGCATGCCAGAACTCTGTGGAGCTGGAAGAAGTGATCAGGTACACCCACTCAACTCTTCACTCTACGATAAGGAATGGGAGGAGCAGAAAGGTCCACTGCTCGACTCAGGTCATGCACTTCTGAATGCTGAGCCCAAAACCTAGAACAGCTTGGCTCAAAGTCTAGCCCAAGGCTTATTTACAGGAGACAGGCTTTGAGTACTTGATAAAATGGAATCTACTACTACTATAAAATGCAAACATTTCAATAAGAATTTCTAGGATAGCAATGAAAAATCTACATTTTTAGAAAGTTCGCTATGGTAAGTCTTACCCACATTGATATTTCACAACCACTTTCTGTAGCCTGGTGATCTCCACTCCATGTGTGTTTCCCACGTAGCCTGGGGACTGGGTGGGGGTGCAGAGCAGACACCCTTGGGGTTAGGTGGTGATGTGGGGTAGGGAACATAAGCTGTAGAATAAACAAGGAACATCAGCCTGTAGGGTCCATATCATGTGAAGATTTGGGAGAAATTTTATGTTACATTAAAGCAAACGTTGCACATAACAAGGTGGTAAAGGAACTATCTGCATAAACTTTTTAGGTTAGATGAAAACTTTCAAGAAATGTGGGGTTGAATTTCAAAGCTTCAGCTTCCAGAGCACAGTGCTTCAGCTGTCTCTGCCTTAGGGGCACATTGGTGTCATTTTTTACCTAGACTTTCTCAATTAGAAATGTCTCAATTAGTCACTGCCATAATAGTCACGTCCTCTGCTGAATTCTTCCTGCATTAGAATTGACTTAATGTTTTTCTTTAAAGTAACTTACTCTTTTTACATAAGCTGATCCTAAATAATTTTGCAATGTGTATATGCCAACACCAATGCTCCTACACCACTTGGAGATTATAGGATTCAATTCAGTTCTGATACTAGCTATGCGGATTTGGCATAGACCCCACAGATAAGGGGATCAGTCCCAAAAGACTGTCCCCATTTCAGATGCCAGCCACAAGTCCTGGGTGACCCCAAGCCACCTGCACTTCTGCCCAGCTGGCTATAATTTTGGGGCTTCCTGCAACCCCCTCAGATTTGGTAATTTGCTAGGATGACTCACAGAACTCAGGAAAGTGCTAAACCTACAATTACAGTTTTTATTATAAAGGGTACAACATAGCAAGGAGACACATAGGGCAAGATTTTCAGGGAGGGTGCGAAAGCTTCTGTCCCAGCGGTGCTAGGGTATGCTACCCTCCTAGTACATTGACATGTTCATCAACCAGGAAGCTCCGAAGCTTCATTCAGAGATTTTATCAAGATTTAATTACTTAGGCAGGATTGATGAAATTATTGACCACATGACTGAACTCAGTCTCTAGCTCCTGTCCCCTCTCCAGGAACTAAAAATTCCAACCTTCCAGTCGTGTGGTTGGTTTTCCTGGCAACCAACCTCTATCTTAAGGCCATCTAGGCCAGTCTCATCAGCATAAACTCAGGTAGGATTGAAAGGAGTTTATTATGAATAACAAAAGATGCTCCTATGACTCAGGAAATTCTAAGAGATTTTGAGTTCTATGCCAGGAACTGTAGACAAAGATAAATAAATAGATAGATGAATAGAGGGATGTAAATATAAAATTATACCACAGCATGATCACTATAAGGTTTTCCTAATGTGCCTTTAAGTATGAAAATATTAAAAATGTCCACATGCCTCTGTCTGCATTCTCTTTGGCTCCAGTAATGGTAGATATACCCACTGCATGTTGACAAATCCTGCTTTGTTATGCCCCTAAATACCTAAAAGGAAAATCTGTAGTTTGAATCATTTGTTCTGGCTTTAAAGTAATCTATTTAAACTCCTATGCCTAAGCAGTAGACCCATTCTCAATTAGAATTTTGATTATATCAGATTTGGTTTAGCAACCCAGGATTATTTTTATAAGATATAAATATTTTTTGAGGGGGGATTATATAAACAAAGAATCACTAAGATTCATACTTACACATCTGAAATGAAATCTCCAGCACGCCTACTAGATTGTGAGATCTTTGAGAGCAAAGACCGTCTTATTCTTATATCTCCAGAAACTAAGGGAGCATTTGGCACATATTGAATGCATAATTACTGTTTTTTTCTAAAAATATGATGTACCAGCCTATTAAATTGGACACTAAATATAAACAATTACTTTGCTTTGGTACCCAGATATGTAGCCAAATTCAAATCGCCAAAACAAAATGATAATTGGTCCTCACACCTACAGCATTTAGCTCTTCAGAGGTTAATTGAATTAAGCTGGAATAACTAAGAGTTGCATTTTAGACTGCAAATAATAATAATAATTATTATATCCACATTTAATGTCAAATTAACAGTTGTTTTGACAACCTAAATGATAATCACATTTTCCAATCAACTATGTAGTAACTTAAACTACTACTAGTGATCTGAAATATCAGAATAATTCTTCTATATTTGGATATATTTGTTATATAATATTGTCTTGTTCTGACTACATAAAACTGTGGATCACAAAGTTAAATATTTCTCAATAAATTTGAAACCACTTTGTTGATTATTCAAAAGAATGTCCATGTTTCAAATTAACCTTTTGATTTTTCCAAGTATCTATCTCTTCTAGAATTGTTTAGAAGAAGCTATTTGACATAAATCAATTTGTTCTATTAAACAAACTCAAAATATAAGTTAAACTGATTTATTATTTAAGGTGAAAATTGTAGGCAACACAATTTTAAATGAGCATATTATCTATTTTTTAATAGCTTGACTGATAGGTGATACAGACTGATAGGTGATACATAAGCAAAAGTATATAATTAACCTAAAATAATAAAAACGGTAAAAATGAAATCAATCATAATTTTAGTTATCATTTATTGAATGGTTACTATGTGTCTGGTAGTGGCCTAAGCACTGCTGCCGACCGCTCAACTACATAAATTAGGTACCAGTTTATCCCTATTTCGCAGAGTCTTAAAGGAACTAAGTGGTCTCTCCAAATTCACTCAGTGTCTAACTGGTGCAATCAGAAATACTAAATGGAATTTACCATTTAGGTCAAACAACCTAAAACAGAATCACAGACTTGTAGGATAAAATGAAGAGCATTAAAAATGGTAATTATGTAGGTAAATTTAAACAAATGTTGACTATATAAAATAATAGCATACTGTAAGCTTTAATATATACAGAATTAAAATATACAACAATAATGCTAAATATAGAAAGGATATAAATGGAGTTTAAGTGTCTTAAGAGCCTCACATTGTTCAGGAAAATGTAAACGAGCAAATTTATACAAGGCTTTAAAAATTAAGCATGAATGTTTTAATTTCAGGTATCAATTAAAAGAATAATAAAAATAAATCATATAACTAGAAAGCTAATAGAGTGGTGAAATAGAATAATAAAAATTACCTGATTAAGGGGAAAAAAGCATATAGAACAAAAATAAAACAAATAATAAGTGGCAGATTTAAAGCCAAATATATTAGTAATTATATTAACTCTAAAATGACTAAATTCAACAATTAATAGACAAAGATTGTCAAAGTGGATCTTAAAAAAACTCTATGTTGTTTACAAGAGATACGCTTTAAATATAAGGACACATAGAGGATGAAAGTGAAAGAATAGACAAAGATATATTATACAAAATTAACCAGTTAGCAAAATGGCAAAGTAGGAGCTATCTGGTTTTACTCTCCCCCACAGAAAGCCAATTAACAACTATCCACTGAAAGAGTATTACTCAGAATATCCCAGAACGCAAAAGCAAGGCTGTGACAATCCCTTGAACTACAGACCATAGAAAAACTAACAAGAAGATGGTAACAGAAATAGTTCTGCTTAAATGAAATGCGCCTGCCCCAGACTTAGTAGGTACCACATGCAGAAATGTCCCTTTGACTCACAGCTTCTGCACTGGAAAAAGTAATTTGGAGATGGACTTCCAGGTTCCTTATCATCCTGGGTCACTTTGCAAGAGACAGTTCCAGCCTCAGCCCATGGGAAGCATTGCAAGTGCTTGCAGGGCTAAAACACCTGAGGCCAGCTAGAGATAAAGAGAGGAGAAGAATAACTTAATGCCTTTTGCAACAACCCGGATGGAACTGGAGACCATTATCCTAAGTGAAATATCTAAAGAATGGAAAAACAAACACCACATGTACTCACTATTAAATTGGAGCTAACTGATAAGCACACATGCACATCAAGGGAAGTATAATTCAATGGAAATCAATGGCAGGGGGAGGACAGGGAATGGGTGAAAATCCACCTAATGGGTACAGTGAATACTATCTGGGTGACAGGCATACTTATAACCCTGACTCAAGCATTACAAAAGCAACCCTTGTAACCAAAAACATTTGGACTCCCATAATACTTTGACATTAAAAAAAAAAATTGTTAAGAGGGTACATCTCATGTTAATGGTTTTTACCACAATAAGAAAAGAAAAGAAAAAAAGAATGTGGGTGGGGCTAGCAGTGGCTAGCACCTATATCTCAGAGGCTGCTCTCCATTCCAGCCAGAGGAGACACCGTATCACAGAGGCTGTTCAGTATCACCATGCTGCAGGAAGCATGGTCCACAGGTTCACTGGGCATGAGTCCCCAGTTGGCTTTCCCACAGATCTTAGGTATCCCCCTCTTGGGTCTCACCAAAGCCCATCCAGGTTAGATGCCACACAAGCCTCAGAGCCTTCATGAGACTAGCAACAAACCTGGGTTTAGGGCACCATGCAGTACTGAAAAGGAGGCAGCAATCTTGGACTAAGGAAACACAATGTGAATCTGCACAAGATCTCTAGACAGACATATTGTAAAAAGACCTACACAAACAAAGCCAGACAGTGAAGATTGCAGTAAATACCTAAATCTTCAACGTGTAGATATCAATATACATCAATAAGAATCAAAAGCAACCGGGGAGCTATGACTTCACCAAATGGACAAAATAAATTGCCAGTGACTGACTCTAAAGAGATAGAGATATGTGAGCTCTCAGATCAAGGATTTGAAATAGCTGTTTTAAGAAAACTCAAGTTAACTCCAATAAAACACAGAGAAACAATTCAGAAATTTATCAGAGAAATTTAACAAAGAGATTAAAATAATTTAAAACATCAAACAGAAATCCTGGAGTTGAGAAATGTAGTGAATGAAGTGATACTGCAATAAAGAGCCTCAACAGCAGAATCAATCAAGCAGAAGAAAGAATTAGTGAGCTTGAAGACAGACTATTTGAAAATGCACAGTCAGAAGAAAAAAAGTTGAAAAGGAATGATAAAAGCTTGTGGGCTCTATGGGACAGCATCAAAAGAAAAAATGTAGAAATTATCAACATTCAATAGACAGTAGAGAATGGCAACAGTGTAGAAAGCTTATTCAGATGAGATCAGGTGCATTCAGGGTGGTATGGCTGTATTAATAGATGGTTATTCAAAGAAATAAAAGCAGAAAACTTTCCAAACCTGGTTAAGTTATAAATTGCCAGGTACAGGAAGATCAAAAGTTACCAGTCATATTGAATTTAAATAAGACTAGCCTGAAGCATATAATAATCAAACTCTTAAAAGTCAAAGACTGAGAATATCCTGAAAGCTATAAGAGAAAACAAGAAAATAAACTATAAGGGAGTTCCAAAATACCTGGCAGCAAACTTCATAGCTGAAACCTTACAGGCCTGGAGGGAATGGGATGATATTTTCAAAATGCTGAAGGAAAAAAAAAGAAAAACCAGCCAAACAAGACTACTATACCCAGCAAAGCTGTGCTTCAGATGTAAAGTTAGAGATAAAGACTTTCCCAAAGAAAAGCTGAGGGAATTCATCATCACCAGACCTGTATTAGAAGAAATGTTAAAGGAAGTTATTCAAACTGAAAGAAAAGGATGTTAATGTGTAATATGAAAACAGCTGAAAAAATAAAACTCACCAGTAAAAGTAAGCATACAAATTCAGAATATTCTAAAGCAGTAATAATGGTATATAAATCACATATATAGTATGAAGATTAAAAGACAAAAATATAAAAAAATAACTACAATAACTTGATAAAGGATAAGCAATATAAAAAGATGTAAATTCTGACATCAAAAATTCAAAACACGGGGGAATAGAAACAAAAAATAGAGATTTTTTCTTTGTTATATGATCAAAGTTAGCTGTTATTAGTTTAAAATAAACTTATAAGATTTTTTAAACCTGATGATAACCATAAGCAAAAACCTATAATAGATACACTAAAAATAAAAAAAAAAACAAGCAAGAAATTAAAACATAACTACTAGAGAAAACTAATTAACCACAAAGGAAGATAGTAAGAGAGGAAGAAAGGAAGAAAAGATCTACAAAATGACCAAAAAAACAAGTAACAAAATGACAGTAGTACTAAGTCCTTTCCTGAAAATTATCTTGAATGTAAATGGATTAAATTCTTCAATTAAAATACATAGAGTGGCTGAATGGATTAAAAAACAAAAACTAAAACAAGACCCACCTACATGCTGTCTACAAAAGACTCACTTCACCTCAAAGGATATGCATAGATTGAAAGTGAAGGGATGGAGAAAGATATCACTAATCATTGGAGAAATGCAAATCAAAACCTAATGAGACAGCACCTCACCCCAGTTAGAATGGCTATTATCAAAAAGACAAAAAATAACAAAGGCTGGTGAGGATGTGGAGAAAGGGAAACTCTTTGTTGGTGGGAATGTAAATTAGTACAGCCTCTGTGATGGAGGTTCTTCAAAAAATTAAAAATAGAACTACCATATGGTCCAGTAATCCCATTACTGGGTATTTATCCAAAGGAAATGAAATCAATATGTCACAGAGATATCTGCACTCTCACATTTATTGAAGCATTATTCACAATAGCCAAGCTATGGAATCAGCCTAAGTGTCCATCAACAGAATGGATTTAAAAGTATGGTATATTTACACAATGGAATATAATTCAGTATAAAATAGTATGAAATCTTGTCATTTGTGATAAGATTTTCATATACTATATGAATATGAATATATTTCATATATTATATTATATATTATATGAATGTAATTCATATAAAATAGTATGAAATCTTGTCATTTGTGACACATGGATGAACCTCAACATGATTATGTTAAGTGAAATAAGCCAGGCACAGAAGACTAAATACTGTGTAATCTCACTCACATGTAAAATCTAAAAAAGTTGATCTCAGAAATGGAGAGTAGAATAGTGGTAACTACAGGTTACGGAAAGTAGGGAGAAGTGGGGGAGTGGGAGAGAGTAGTCAATTGATGCTATGTTACAGTTAAATAGGAGGGATAAGTTCTAGTATACTATTGTACAGTAGGGTGATACATAAAGTTAACAATAATGTATTGTATGTTTCAAAATAGCTAGGAGAGAAGATTTTGAATGCTCCCACCATGAAGAAATGATAAATGAGAGCATAGATATGCTTTGATAACTCTTCACTTTATACATTTATCAAACATCACAGTATACCCCATAAATATGTACAATTATTATGTCAATTAAAAATAAAATAGAACTTAAAGAATTAACCATCTATCCTAATATTAGAAAACTTTGACTTTCAGTTAATAAAGGAAATAAGCTGAAATAAAGTCAAATTTTATAATAGTAAAAGGAAAGGTTGGAATAATTTAAAATGTATATGCTACTAACAGCATAATTCCAAAATATATAAAATAAAAATTGGCAAAATATAAAGGAAAAAGGACAAATAAAGAAATCATAGTGAGCGATTTATACATATCTTTCTCAGTAATTAAAAGAACAAAAAAATTACTAAGGATAAAGAAGATTTGAACCACATTTATCAAATCTAATCTCATTAATTTATATTGCATCCATCACCTACTAGATCTACATTCTTTTGAAGTGCACATGGAATATTTACCAATATAAACCATAAGCTGGGCCATAAGGCAAGACTCAATAAATTTTGTGTAGATTGAAATTATATAGAGAATGCTCTTTAAATCCACTGGAATTAGGCTAGAAACAAATTTTAAAAGAGACAAATGAAAAACTAGTAATTTTTTAGAAATTAAACAATTCACTTCTAAATGCCCCATTCTGATTCAAAGAAGAAATTACAAAGGTTAAAGTATCTTAATCTAAATAATACTGAAAACATAATGTATTAAAATTTGTGTGATGCGCCTAAAGTCATACCTAGAGAAAGTTTTATAGCTTTAAATATGTCTATTAGAAAAGAAGACAAGTTGAAAGTTAATGTTTTAAGTATCTACCACAAGAATTTAGAAAAAGAATGGCAAACTGAATTAAAGAAGAATGTTGAAAAAATTAAATAAGGATAAATGAATACGGACAAGGCATTAATTAAATAATGAAAAATGCAACAGAAAAAAAATCAATACAGCCAAAAGTCAATTCTTTGAAAGGACTAATCAAATTGGTAAACCTATAGCAAGAATGATCAAGATAAACAAGAAGGCATAATGTTTCAACAATATGACTGAAAAAGAGACTATCACTAGAGATTCTGCATCCATTGAAAGAATAATAAAAGTATATCATACATAATTTTATGTCAATACATTTGAAAATTTAGATGAATTGGGCAAATTAATTGAAAAATACAATTAAAAACTGAATCAACAAAAAATATAAAATTTGAATAGTCCCATACTAGTGAGTAAATTGGCTCCTTACTGTAAAACCCTAACCTCCTCCCACGCCCCCATAGTTTTTTAACTCTAGGCTTACATAGCTTCACTGATGATTTTTTTCTAAATAGTTAAAGAAATAATAATACCAATATAACACAAATTCTTCCAAAGAGTAGAAACCCAGTTTATAAGGCAGCATAAACTTAATACCAAATATGACAAAAGAAAGAAAATTTTAGATTAATATTATTTATGAACAAAATTGAAAAACACTGAATAAGATCATAGCAAATAAAATTCAATGACATATAAAAAGGATAATATATCATGAGCAAATGAAGTCTATTCCAGGAATGCAGGGTTGGTTTAATATTAGAAAATCAATCAATATAATTCATCACATTATTAGACTAAAGAAAAACATATGATCATCTGAATAAATCCTGATAAATCATTAAATAAAATTCAGTCCTTTTATAAAATTTAGCCCTAAAGTAGGAACTAAAGGGGGGTTTCTGAATCTGATCTGATGCCTAGCTAGTTGGACTTGAAATTTTCCAAGATCCTTCTGGTTTCTGTAGGGGTAGATTCAGTGAGTTAAATGGAGATATGATAGGGACTACCACCCTTGCATCCTTTAGATTTTAATGGGAATACTAACCTTCTACCATTCACCCTGAGGTACAATAGTGATTTTTCTTTGCTATCTTAACTAGGGCAGAGAGCAGTTTCAGAGGGCTCCATTTTGTTTTCACTAATATGATAGCTCCTACCCAAGGGCAAAGAACTACCCATTATAAGGGTTACTCCAACAAGCATATCAACCCCAGTTGTATATTTAGGGGTTGGGGAAATTGCTGTCACTGGGTTTGTGGATCTGGTAGTCCCATTGCAAGCCAGACTTGAGGTAGGATGCCACTTTTTACCTGGTCAGTATGTGCCTCCACCCTAAAAAGTGGCTGTGATGACACTTCCTCTCTCTGGGTATCAATGTCTATTTGTACCCTTTGTTCAGTAATCCTAGAAATATCTGGGTAGTCCCCCTTTCCCAGTATAAAGTCATATAAGTAAATGGCCATTGGTGCCTTTGGGAAAGAACTTCAAGAAGGATTGAAGTATATTCTTGCTGCCGTATTGCAGTGTTTTTCCCCCTGGTAACATGGCCATATTTTAAGTCAATGGGTTCCAAATCTAGAAATTGGTTTGGGTCCATAAATAAAGTAAGAGATCCTGATTCCTGATGTTTTTATTGGGATTATTGTCCTCAGCCTTCCACATCTCCACTATTTCTTCTTCTGGTAGATGTGAAGCAAATTTCTTAATGTCTGCCCATTTCCTTTGCCTCTAGGGGTACCATGTTCTTTGAACCATCTCCACAACTTCCTGCAGTTAGTGCTTTGCAGGCAGACCCTCTGATCTTGCTGGTCATTACAGTCATTATGGCTCTCTGGCTTCCGGTGGCCTCTGTTGCAGCAGAGTCTGATCACCCACGAATGGTAACGAGTCCAGCTCTGTGACCATCTCCCCTACCTACCCGCAGAAGACAGCCTGCACAGAACTTCAGCAATGCTGATACCACTCTCATCCCTGCATTCCTGGTGGCCTTGGTGGATGATATGTCGTCTGGGTCTTTTCATGGAAATAATCCCATGGTGAGTCTTTCAGCCTCGCATATATCCTGAATGTATATTCAAGCCTATGGAGATCCCTGAGCTTTTTTATTCCTTTCTCTGTCTTCTTTCATGGCACTGGCATTTTGTCTTCATCAGCAAAGGCCACCACTGTGTCCAAGCTTCTTAGAATCACCCTAGCCTTAAGTCTTTCACACCCCTTGGAGTCCTTGCCAGGATGGTAAATCTTCTGTTTCAAAACACTACCCCCAAGTCAATGAATTCTTGCTTATTAAGTCTTACTTTCAAACCTCCTTGATCAAGCCCCCTCAAAATCTATTCCCAGTGGTACTCTCCTGGCTACTTCTAGGACACGCTAGCAGATTCTCGCAGCTCCTTTCAAGTAAAGTATCCTTTCCATACCACGTCCAACACATTCCCAGCAGGGTCCCTGGGACTTAACCCTACTTATTTGCCTGGCATCTAGAAGATTAGGTGGGACAGTTCCTGAAGGGGGCACCTACTGCCTTGCAGGGGAAAGGCCCCTGCAGTATCTTTCCAGAGTAGGAAAGCTTTAGCCCTTAGGAGGGCTGGGGGCCATCTCTGTAACCACGCTGGGTACAGGGGAGTCTGCAGAGAAAACACTCTTCAGGGGCAATCATCCAGATGTTCCTAACCCATATTTCAAGGCCTCAAGTTTGTTTGTTGTTGTTGTTTTTTGGTTTTGGTTTTTTTTCCCCCATCCAGGGCCCTGTCCTTTGTGCAAGACGTTCCTGGGCTGAGTGTTGAAATGTCTAGAGCTCTCCAACTCTAATTTGGTCATATGCCTGCTGCTCAGCTGTGTCTGCTCTTCCATTGCAGGACAAGCTCCGGTAGCTTGCAAAGTGGCCCTCGAGTTCTTACATATCCTTTAACTCTTCATAAACCACTCTCAGTTCCTCATTATTCCTCTGTGAGTGATCACTACAACTTTGGAATAACCAGACAACTCCACCATCCTTCAACATTGTTCCCCCAGTGCCTTTAAAATGTTGGAATCATTACAGCAGTAAGAGTGTTCCCTCCCACCAGGATGTTTTCCCAGGTTACCGTCAGTGAAAGTTTTAGCAGTTGGGCCACTGCCTTGTGCCAGGAACCATCTGTGTCCTACATACCACTCAGGGGCCTTTCTTGCAAGCCAGTTGGCAAGCAACCTGGTCCCCAAACTCCATCATACCAACTGCTTTTCTGGCACCAACTGTGTCAGGGAGGGTCCTCTGGGAAGCAGATACCACGACAGAATTAGAAATGTGAGAGGTTTGTTAGGAAAAATATCTGTGAAGGCTAAAGGGGAGAGAGAGCTGGTCGGAGACCCCAAAGCCACAATGCAGGTCTGACCTCCATTAGGAGAGAGGCACAGAATGAGAATTTGGTCAGAAAAGCCTCAGCTCTGAAAAGATTTTGGCCATACCTGTGGGGAGTAGGGGGCAGAACAGAGACTGTCCATTAGAGATGTCCTGCGTTTAGCAGGAATGGGCTGGTTAAAAGCCCTGGCCATATGTGGTCATTTTTGGGAACAGATTAGAAAGAGGGTTATGTTGGTGTGAACACTACAGTGGGTCCCGAAAATACAGCACCTGGAGGCTGTCCCATAACTCCGCTTTTCACAACAGGTGCTCTTAAAGGGGATCAGAATGAATAGGGCATTTGAGTGCTTAGAATCTTCTGTATTCTGACTTAAGAAGTAGTCACATATGTGTGTGTATTTTGTGATAATTAATTTAGTCTTACATATAGGATTTAAGTACTTTTGTATATGCATTTTATGCAAATGTATATGTTATGAAAATTTACTTTAAGGATGTCAAGTAAAGAATCGAAGCCACCATTCCGAATAATTCTACCTAAATATCCTGGGAGCAATCCCCCGCTGGAAGCAACCACATAGTGAATTATAAGTAGTTTGGTTTTTATTTGTATTATTCAGAGAATTGCCTCATTTCTCCCACCACATTCTGTATAATCTCAAAATAATGAGTTATTTCTGTATGCGATATACTAACTGAAGACAAGAACTCCTTTTTGGAATCACAACATTCTTAGAATTTCTAAGCTTCTTAAATATCTATTTTTTTCACGCATGATTTTAGTTTATACTAAGCACCACATTTAATGCATTCTTCTGGGGTTTCTGCCCAGGCCTGAGGTCTGACTGCTTCTGGGATGGAAAGAGAATAGCTGCGATTTCAAGTCCTGTTGTGCAAGACCTGTAGCTGTTAAAGCACCTGAGATAGAATTTGGATCAGTAGCCTGGAGTACTGGCCAAGCTACATCACCAGTCCTGTTCATATAGTCCCGTTATCTGTCTGCTGTGACAGCCACAACTCAGAGTCTTGCTCTCAAAAGGAAAAGTCATAATAATAACTGGGAACATAAATAGCATGGTGTGAAATTCAGGACCAGTTAGAAAGCAGTTACTATATTTGGAAGCAGCCTCCTTTCGTTTTGCCAGTTTGGGCTTAGAATCTCCTCTTTAGGTCTCAAAAGCAGCTGTACTGTTCCGGTCACGGCCTTTCTCTCCAGAAGGAAGATAAAGACATATTCACAGAAGTGAGAACATTTTCCCCCTTTAAAAAAAGAGGAAGTAAGGGGGCCGGGCGCGGTGGCTCACGCCTGTAATCCTAGCACTCTGGGAGGCCGAGACGGGTGGATCATTTGAGCTCAGGAGTTCGAGACCAGTCTGAGCAAGAACGAGACCCCGTCTCTACTAAAAAAATAGAAATAAATTAGCTGGACAACTAAAAATACATATATAAAAAAATGAGCTGGGCATGGTGGCACATGCCTGTAGTCCCAGCTACTTGCGAGGCTGAGGCAGTAGGATCACTTGAGCCCAGGAGTTTGAGGTTGCTGTGACCTGACGCCATGGCACTCTAGCTGGGGCAACAGAGTGACACTATGTCTAAAAAAAAAAAAAAAAAGAGGAAGTAGGAAGTAAACTTGGAATTTTCCAACTGTGAACTCTATGTGAATGATGTCGAAAAATAAAATGCAGAAAAACCTAGGTGGAAACAGAAGGGCAATTGCCTTTTTTATTACCATTGGACATTCTGCCATTTTCTTTTTCAGATTTCACAAATGCCTCTTAATTAATGACTATATTATAAATAAAAAGTAAGAAGTAAAAAAGAATTGACTTTGTTCTGTCTTGAAAAATGACCCCCAGGTCCCATAAAATGAAATTATAAGAATTACCCTTCTAAAGTGTGTTTTGATGGAACTATTTTTCAAAATGCGATTAGAAAGTTGTAGCTAAGTTAATAGTTAAGACATAAATTCAACACAAGGTTTTTAGAAGGATATTTTTCTTGCTAACAAAGCCACGTTATTCAAGATTAATGTGACAGGAAACGTGCTCTGTTTCTGCCCTGCCTCTTTCAGAGAGATGTTTTCAAAGCTGGCTGCTATGGGCTTCCAGGACAGATGTCAGACACATGTTTGTAGGCATTTGTTAAATGAAGCTGCACGTCATGATCTGGCCCCAGTAGAAAGAGTGGTGTGAAGGAGTGTCCTTCAGTTGACAAGGGAAGAAAATTTTGGAAGAAAATTTGCAATATCCTAAAAGAAATTTCATACATCATTGAAAACAAAGGAAAGTAAAGCTAAATAGATTGGAGTTGGAGCTCTTTTTTTAATCATGTCAGCCAAAAGCGTTCCAGTCAGTAGTCCGAACACACCACAGATGAGGACAGATTTACCACTTGACTTCACTGAATAACAACCTCAAAGCTTACAGGAATCTTTGTAAAAGGGAAATGGTAGAGCTTAATGCATTCTGATTTTTTCTAAAGGCAGTGTGTTGCTTAAACATGAAGTCTCTGAATATAAAATGTGAAGATAAAGAAGACTATCTTGAATAGACAATGAATTTGGAAATAGAAAAAAAATCTGAAATAGTGCCTGGGAAAGTCGTGGAGTCTTTCTAGAACGAGACCATAGAAAGAAAGAAATGCCTAGGGCTTTGGTCTGTAGTTATATCTATATAACAAGACTGATTCAATTATTCTGTAGCTGTTTCCTTTTTTGTTTAAAATAATCCAATAGCTGCAAAATCAATCTGAGACCTTCATGGTTTATGTAATTCAATTTTCAGGACAGAAACGAAAATGATAACCAAACTGCATTTGCCGATAAAACCATTTCTATGATTAAGGCAAGTGGAAAATATTTGTTGTTGCTCTTGTTTAATTTAAACCCCTTTCCTATCCAATTTATCTAGAATACATACAAATCAAATTAATAAGCAAATGATGTCAACTTCTGTTTTAGGTGATGTTCTAAAGAAACTGTCACCTCTGATGACAGTTGCAAAGCTGACTGCTACCTGGAATTGATACTTTATTTTCCATGAACATTTGTAGCATCATCTGTATAAAAGTAAGGTGAAATAATTAAGTTGCATCTCTTCCTTTTAATGGAGTATACACATTTCATATAACCTGGGAGTGTGGAGGAGGAGAAAGAGTGTTTGTGGGATATGGAACTGAAAAACAAAGTAGATATTTCCAGCTAACTCATAACTTGGCTGTTCATCTTTTCCCCATTGAAGGCAGGGAAGGCTAGGAGAATCTTTTCTCAGCAAGTCATGAAAAATACAGATATTTTAGCTGAAAGCACCAGCCTTGCTGTTTTAGAGTAAAGCAGAACCACACCCCAAGTCAATCCACCGTGTATTCAGATTTTAAAGAGTAGGGATTAAAAACATGAGCAATGCAAAAAAAAAAAAAAATGTAGCCCATGAGATATGCATGATACATTGCAAGACAGAAAGTTTGTATATGGAAGAATTAAGCTTAAGCAATCACAGAAAAAGACGTGAAGAATCCTCTCCATTAATGTATGAGCTCTGAGCCTTGAAGATGGTCAACACAGTGTATGTGGATTAACTTGGAAGCAGAAAAAGATGAAGCAGGACCTGGGGCTACAAAGAAACAGAGGATTGGGTGAGAGAGGCTAATCAAGCGATCAGGAATGCAGGATTCTATCAACACCCGATTGAGAGGAAGATATTAACGTTGCGGTTATACCCGCATGGAACTTATCATTGCCGTGAAGACTTGTAGACTTGCATGTCCACGTGCCACTCCAGTTTTCTGGCACGATTACAGTCTTAGCAACAACTGTACTAAAATTTAGCCAGCTCAAAGTCCCCACCAGCATAATTACGATGTTGGCCCCTGCCCCTCATGGTATCCTCAGTTGTTTTTAGGAATTCCTAAGCACGCTGGTTTTCTGAGGTAGTCACCGCCCTCTGCTGCACTGCTGCTAAGTGTAAAAATGAGCTCGGCTTCCCTGTCACTCCAGTGGGCACAGCCAGCTCCTGCACATCTGAAACTCTTCTATAAAGTCTTGCAGGTGTGGTCACTGCATTCTTTCAGAAACAGAAACAATGTCTTTCTCCCAAACTCTGGGTTGCCTGAGTCTCAATACAGTACTGTTTGTGCCCTGAGTCACCAAGGCCTCTTGTCAAATAGCCCCTGTAGCTTCTATGGGGTTGGACGGAAACAGCCCTGCCCTCATCTCCCCACTCACCATCTCTTTCTGCTCAACACTCTTATCTTCTTCACCCCTCACCCCCCAAAATCCTCTTTCGGCTGAAATGAAACAAGCCAGGAAAAGCTGTCATGCAAGGGGTGGAAATCCACGAGGAATGAGGGGCCACTGGCCTGGCACACCCAATGGCTCACTACACTGTTGTCGCTGCTGTGGGTGCTATAAAGAAATTGCTCTCAAAAAGATGAGTCCTGTTGGGTATTGGTCTAGAAAGGCAACATTCCCACCTGTGACAAGGCACATGCCAATTGTTTGTTTCTAGAAACTTCTATGGGCTATTGCCCCAGGATAGAGAGGGAGAGGCAATACTGCTGCTCACCACGAAGAAGGGCGGGTTGGGGATGGATCGTGGTGGATTCACCCTCAGTTGCTGACTCAGAGGAGTGTGGAAAGCATCCAATTGGAGGGCTCCCTTAAACTGGCTTCTTTCTTTGTTATTTTAAATAAGACACGAATCTGATAAAATCTTGAGATTTCCACACAAAGGCCAGGGAACAGCAGGACCTCTGGAGATAGAGAATCCTTGGGGTGAATGTTGGCACCCCCATTCAGTAACAGTGTGATATTGACTAATTCGCTTACCCGGCCTATCCAAGCCTTGGTTTCCTCATCTGTAAAATGGAGAGAAAATAATAACTAGAGCTGTCCATGAAGACCACATGAAATAAAGCTGATCAAGGGTTTGCCTCAGATACGGGAAGCAAATGGTAACTGTGGGCTGCCATTGTCAATATCAATACAGATTTCAGCACGGGAAAGCCTGGAGCTGATGCACATAAATGTTAAGGTTTCCTCTAGAGAATCTGTTCCCTAAAATTTGTCTTTAGATGAAAGTTGGAGCAGACACTAAATACTGTCATCTACAAAGAGGAAAAGATAGATAGATGCCGCAGGTATGGCAGCGAGCTGCTGGAGGGCTGTGGATTCTGATAGAAAGAGGCTATGGGAGCCTGACCGGGACCATAGCTGGAGCAGCTGATAGCGAAGAAAGGAAAGAGGGCCATCAAGGCTCCCTTGCAAACAGGCTTCTATAAAGTTCGACTTCATATGAAAGCAAGGGGAAGAAATCTGCTTATATCTAGAAGGCATAAGCAGGTCTGATTTTAAGTCAAGAAATGTATACAACCGGGCGTGGTGATTCACACCTGTGATCCTAGCACTCTGGGAGGCCGAGGCGGGAGGATGGCTTGAGGTCAGGAGTTTGAGACCAGCCTGAGCAAGAGCGAAACCCCGTCCCTAAAAAAAATAAATAAATAAATAAATAAGAAATGTAATGGAGTCACATTCAATGCAAGGGAAACTGTTGAGCACAGCATCAGCTGTGGGGTGGCGATTGGCTCTGTGGGGTGTGCCCAGAGGGGAGAAGCAATCCACTGATGCTACAAGGACTCTCTGAGATGCAACTGACTGGCTTGGCTGGGCCCACTTCATCCCCTGAAGATGATTAGGGAGACGTGAGCAGGGATGCGGAAGGAACACAGACACAGGCTCCACAGTCTCATTGAGTGTCCCCAGGGACACCCTGATGAAACACCATCTTGTACTTCTAAAGGCACTGCATGCATTATGCAGGTGCTCCCAGCCACCCGAGAACACCGAAGTCAGCTTGGTTACTCATCAGCTCAGCTGAACTTTACACACTGACACCCTAGCACCTGCAGAAAACTCGATTCCTTGTGTGGGTGGAAATTGGGTCACATGGAGAAGCGGCACAAAGCCTTTTCTGAGGCAGTTACAAGACAAACTGAATAGAGCTGAATTAAAATCAAGTGCCACTGCTTCCATTTTGCAGATGATAATCTATGACTGGAAAACCAATGATGAAAAATAACGGAGACATATAATGGGGGAATATTTTGAAAATTATGAATGTGAATTTTTCCTCTGCCTTTCTGAGTTCGTGATCTCTACCCAATTTGGTCCAAGGCAACCATCTGCATGGAAAATTAAGATTTGTCCCAGAAAGAATGAACATGGATAGACTGAGGTTATACTTTGCTTCTCACACTTAAAAATGGGAACTTTCAGCTACATAAAGCCTTACTAATATTCTAAATTCCTTTATTGTCTCTGCCGGAGAATTCTGCTGAATTTATTCCTTCATGACATAAAGAAAATGCTCCTTCTAGCTAAGTTCTGGCTAGCAGAGCAAGTCAATAGGGCATGCAGTTCTATGGTCCACTAACGACATTAGATAGTAGAAGGGCACGTGGGTATCCAAGGCTTAGGAAAAAAGCAGTAAAGGGAATTGAAGAGGGAAGGCCATGACATGTGTGATCTGATTTGTTCCTGTCCTGTCTTCAGCCTAGACTAGGTGTGCACATTCGATAACTAACACTCAGGCTGAGGGCACATGGGCGCTTCTGCAACTACAGAAGAATATTGTTTTGCAGCTGCTCTGTACCAGCTCTGTTTGCAGCCATACCCAAATCGACTCTTTGTTTGGCAATGGTAGGCTTGAGTTTTGGCTTCACGGGGCCACCTATGGTTCCCAGTAGCACAGACAAGTCTAAGGTATACCTGACAATCTGGCTGGGGCCATGGAAGAGCAGTGTCCACACTGGGGTGAGGCAGTGCTGCATTGAGGACACGGTCCAGGTGGGAGCCCACTGGGAGTTACCCTCAGGACTCAGAGGGCTCAGCCCACCATGGGAGAGGAATTGGGGGTGAAGTCACCTACAGAACACAGCAGGCACCAAGACAAGGAGGAAGAAACAGCAGCCAGAATGCAGCTATTGAGGCACACAGGACAAAAGACATCACTCTAGAAGCCATGGAGTCAAAGAACGGCATGTTCAAAGACAGTGAATTTGCTTCCGCTATGAGATCTTGTAAGTCTCACCATTCCTGCCACATACACAGATGATTTCCTGAAATAAAGCTAGAGGCTAAGCAGAATACTGACAAATAAATGATGAGAAAAACAATGTTTTTTTTTCCCCTAAAGGATTGAGTTGAATGTGCTTTTAAATTGCAAATCAGATTACATTTTAACCAACATATTAAAGTCAGCTGTGAATTGTTTCAGTTTGTTTGTTCCTAGGTAACCGGTAGTAGGAAAAACAGATTAGTTACAGAAAACATAAAAGAGCTACATATACTCTGCACAGTCCAGCTAAAGGGGGAGTGAGATGTACAGTCCTGCTCTGTCACTAAATCATGTGAGAACTAGGAGAGGATAGACGAGCAAATAGACACACCAGGCATTTGTGCCTCACCAAGATGAACCCCTGAGCAGAGTGATTTATAGCAATAACGTGGAACAACAAGGTTAAATGTTGAATCTGTTCCAGCATGTATTTTTTGAAAGACCACATCAAAATGGAGTGAATGTCACTAATTAACTCATGCTAAGAGGCAAGACTGATAGCAACAAAAAAATGCTCATGTTGAAGTCCGAGTGAGTGACTAAGCAGCGAATAGGTCTAGTATCTGACTCATGGGCTCAGTTCAGGAAGTGGCATTTGATAGTGTTTCTCAGCCATTGGTTATGTGTAGGCTCCTAGATCAGACATCCGTAGCTGCGGAACTGCGGCATGACTCGATGCTTAAAATAACAAACATTTACGTCACAGCTTCTGAGGGTCTGGGATGCAGGAGTGACTTAGCTGGGTGGTTCTGGCTCAGGGGCCTCGCATGACATTGCAGTTGAGCAGTGAACCAGGGCCTGCCGTCGTCAGAAGCTGGGACTGGAAGATCTGTTTCAAGGATGTCTCGCTCACATGGCCATTGGCAGGAGGCTCTAGTTCCTCATCATGTAAGTCTCTTCACAGGACGACAGAGCAGAAAGTCTTCACAACATGGCAGTTAGCTTTTCCAGAGTGACTGACCTGAGAGTGAGAGAGAGAAAGAGAAGCACGCTGTGTTTTATGACTTCATCTCATACCACTGTTCCTGCAGTATTCCACTGGCCACACAGACCAATATTAATACCCTGTGGAAGGAGATTACACAGTGAGTGAATACCAGATGGTGGGAATTACTGGGCAATGTCTTGAAGGCTGTCTACCACAACTCCCTTTAAAAGAAAAAGAAATTCAACAGACCTTCAGTGCCGGTATAAATTATTTGTGCTATTCGAAATGACAAAAAAAAAAAAAAATTCATGAAACTAAATACAAACTTCTTTGACATAAATAAGTTGTACAAAAATATACTATAACTTTTTTAAAGCTTTGCTTGCTAGTTCAGAGTAATTAGGCCTCATAAAATCCAAAACTTTGTCAATCCTGGGATGCAAATTTTAATAAGATTTCCCTTGATAACTCTACAACTGTCTTGTTTGTTCACTTGAAGATAAGTTTCCCATTGCAGGGTTATTCAAACTTGAGTTAAATAGATATCTAATCCACTTACTGCTAGAATCAACAGAAAATTCTGCACTGCTTTTTTACTGCTCCACTTTTTGCTGATGAATGGTTGCAAGTTTGTGCAAAAAATGGAATCTGCATAATACATCTGCTTCCAACATAAATATGGTGCTGGCTGCCACAGCACAAATTCTTTGGATTTCAGCATGCCTATATTCTGTAGGCCCCAAAATGATTCTTTTCTCCTATCCTCCTTCGAATTTGAACCACTGTATAATCTTTCTTTTCAGAATGCCATGATATCATTTGCCTTCACTTGGCATAAGAGATCGTAAATGAAAATGCAAAGCAGCTACTGAAGTCATGCAGCAATGCTCAATTTTAAGGCAAATCACTGATACACAACATGCTTATATTAATTATTCATTGCCACAGAAATAAGAAAAAGTGATGACAGCTTGTTATATACTGATAGAAATGTTTTTCCAACATGTAGCTGTGTCCTGAGGTTGCAGTTTATGCTGAAACCCTCGGTTAGGGTCTCAGTGTTCATTTACAGACACATTGGCATGTTACCCAAAGAGAGGGGTCAAGAAAGTACCACTGGAGAGCACAGCTATGTCCCTACCACTAGCTCATGTCTCCATTAGTCTTGCAAATGTGAGGACCATGCCTAGATCCAGGACTTTCTCTTTTGACACTCTCTTTTTCATATTATTTCTGCTGTCTAGATTGTGAGACCCTTAGTTCTAGCCAGATGGTGAAACACCACTTCAAAGGCACAACCAAGGGGGCAGAACAGCAGTGGGCATTAGGAAACTGTTGCCACCATAAAGTTGGCTTGGCATTGGAAAATAATATCCATATGTTGGAGAAAATTTTTGAACCACTTGGCACTTTACTTCCTTCTGCCATCCAGAAAATAATCTCTGGGCCTGAGAGCTTCTTAACAAAGAATTCCCTGGCTTTGACACTGAGCATGGCTTTCAAAGATGATGGGGAGCCTCTGACCCCATACATGTGGACTCTCAGCCAGAGGCTGCTATGTTTCTAATGGTGTATCAAAATTCCTTGCTCTAGATCTGCAAAAAATGAAGTTGGTATTTTAATGGGGATTGCATTGAATCTGCAAATCACTTTGGGTAGTATAGACATTTTAACAATGTTGATTCTGCCGATCCATAAGCATGATATGTTTTTCCATTTGTTTACATCCTCTGCAATTTCCTTCCCCAGTGTTTCATAGTTCTCCCTGTAAAGGTCTTCACCTCCTTGGTTAAATATATTCCTAGGTGTTTTCTTTTCTTTGTTGCCATTGTGAAGGGTATTGAGTCTTTGATTTGATTCTCAGCTTGACTGTTGTTGGTGTATAGGAATGCTACTGCTTTGTGTACATTGATTTTGTAACCTGAAACTTTGCTGAATTCATTTATCAATTCCAGTAGTCTCTTGGTAGAATTTTGGGGGTTTTCTAGATATTAGTATAAGATCATATCATCACCAAAGAGCAATAGTTTGACCTCTTCTTTCCCCATTTGGATATCCTTGATTTCCCTCTCTTTTCTGATTGCTCTGGGTAGGACTTCCAGCACTATGTTGAACAGAAGTGGCAACAGTGGGCAACCTTGCTAAGGAGGAATGCTTTCAGTTTTTCTTCATTCAGTATGATGCTGGCTATAGCGTTGTCATATATGGCTTTTATAATATTGAGGTATGTTCCATCTATGCCTATTTTATTAAGAGTTCTTATCATAAAATGGTGCTGAATTTTGTCAAATGCTTTTTCTGCGTCTACTGAGAGGATCATATGGTCTTTGTTTTTGTTTCTGTTGATGTGATGAATCAGCACAATTCACAATTGCAAAGATGTGGAAACAACCCAAGTGACCATCAATACATGAGTGGGTTAATAAACTGTGGCATATGTATACCATAGAGTTTTACTCAGCCATAAAAAAAATGGTGAACTAATACCTTTTTTAACAAACTGGATGGAACTGGAAACCATCCTTTTAAGTGAAGTATTGCAAGAATGGAAAACAAACACTACATGTACTCACTACTAAATTGGAACTAATTGATCAACACTCATGTGCACATGTGGTAGTAAAATTCAATGGAAATCAAGCAGGAGGGCGGGGGGAGAAGAGGATGGGTAAATTCACATCTAACTGGGTGATGGACACACTTAGAACTTTGACTCAAATTGTACAAAAGCAATTCATGTATCCAAAATGTTTGTACCCCTGTAATATTCTGAAGCAAACAAACAAACAAACAAACAAACAAAACCAAAAAAACTCCCTGCTTATCTGAACAGATAAAAGAATCCTCACAAAACGGCTTCCCTTCAGTGCAGAAGGCCCCTTAGCTACTCCTCAGATAAACCCTGCAGAAGGAGGCTCCTGCATCCGCTTCTCTAGTGCTGTCTGCTAGGCTCACTGCAGCTGATACCAATCCCAATACTGGAGAGACACTGCGCATGTGGTTTTCCTGCTCATCCCCTCTTTCATCTGCTGTTGGTGGATGAGTATACACGTACTCATTGAAAGAGACAGGCACGTCAAATCTCTCACACACAGTCGAGCTTGCACCCACTTTTAGGCCTCTGTCAAAGTGCAACTGCAGCCTCCTTTTCTCCATGGAGAAAGCTGCCTGTCTGCTCTGCTCTCTTACTAATCAAGATATCGCCTGGGGGTACTTTTCACAAGGACTAGAGAGAAAAAACTGGGAAGGAAGCAATGTATGCGTGTGCTGATGTTGGTTGTTCAATTTGCTCCAGTCCCTTTGCTTTTTAAAAACATTCTTTCAAAATCCTAAAGATTGTTAGGGGGGAGAAATGGCTGAAGACAGAGAAACTACTTTGTTAAGAAGTCTCTTGGGATAAGATTGACTGATATGGGTCCAGATCAGGGTGGGGAATTTCCCAGAAAACCATTTGACTGAAGGTCACATTCATTCTTTGTGGCTGAACTGCTGCAAGGAATCCAAACTAAAGCTTAACAAGAAGGATGAGCAAAGCCTCCCAGCAGCTGAGCCAGACTGGGGCACCCACAGCAAAAGCCAATCTGCCAGCAATAGGCTTGGGTCCCCTGGGCAAAAATTCCATGCAGCTTAGTAACAGTCAGACTCCCTTTCCATTGCTAATGCATCTTATACATGCCACTGTGGGGATCATTAAAGTGAGCTGTACTGCTCTTGCTTTAGCTGCATGTCACCTGGGTTGGAAGGAGCCAGCAGTGTCTAGAATCACATTAGACCTGAAGCCAGGAAGTAGTCTAAGGCATTACATCATGAGGTTGTCAAGGCAACTGGCCAGGCTCCCTCTCCGGACTCCTGTGGTCCATGATGACAGGTCTTCCTGATGAGGACTGAGCCACAGCAAGGAGCACGTAGACAAGTGGTCTGCAGTCTGAGGTGCAACCGCTAGCAGCCTCTATGCTCAGCAAGGTGAGACTCGTGCTGGGATATTGTTGCTGGTCTGGATCACACGGTGAGGCGCAGCAGTCCAAAAATCTTTGCCGATCTCTGTGAGATGGGAATGACTAGACTATCCTGGTGTCACCACGCTGGCATCTGAAATAGGCTGTGAAACTCACAAAGAACACCTTTCACTCCCCAAGAGCTCCAGGCTCCAGTTTCTTTGTCCATTCTAGAACAGGATTCTATAGCCTAGGGCTATGTAACCGCAATCTATGTGGCTTTAAACAACAGAAATTCATTCTTTCACAATTCTCAAGACTAGAAATCCAAGATTAAGGTATTGGCAGGGCCATACTCCCTCCAAAGCCTCTAGGGGAGGATCCTCCCAGTCCCATGCATTCCTTGGTTTGCAGCAGCCTCCATCGTCAATGGTTTTCTTCCTTTTGTGTTTGTGTGTCTGTGGTTTCATGGGGCATTCTCTCTGTGTCTGTCTGTGTCCAAGTTTCCCTCTTCTTATAACACCACCAGTCGTGTTGGATTAGGGCCCACGCAATGACCTCATCTTAACTTGATTACAACTGCAAAGACCCTATTTCCAAATAAAGTCCCATTCGCAGGTTCTGGGGGTTACAACTTCAACATATTTTTTGAAGGGGGGGGCACAATTCAACCCACAACAGTCCCGCTCTTCATTTTGCACTAAGACAAGTACACACAGGACTTGTCCAAGCCTGCAGTAGGAGAGGCCCCAGATGAGCTGCTGAACAACAAACCTGCAAAATGCAAGATCGAAAGTCAAACCAAAGCCAACCTCTCAAAACAGAACCAATGAAGAAATGAAGAGCAACACTGTGACTTTGGAAATCAAGTCCACTTAGCAATTCTGAGACTGCCAATAGCTTCTATCATTGCTCCTGTCTCCTCTCCTGGAACTAAAGGCAAGTCTGTGGGATGAGGAGCTTGTCAATAAATTCAACTGAGAGGGGCTGCCCTTCCTGTTGAAGGGAGTCAGAACGTTTCACCCCAAAATATGCCACTTTGGCATAAGAGTTATTTTGAGCTGAAGGCAACTGAAAAGAAGCAGACATAAGGAAAATCTCTGCCTTCCCTTTTTCTGCTAGGAAAGGCAGGAGAAGGATTCTTAATCACCAAAGAGGACTCTAGATTCTTTTCTGAACTGCACCAGACAAATCTACATAACAAACCTTACTCATCAACCCTAGTCTTCCAATATTTTCCCTGTGTGTTTACCTTTCTACAATATGCTGCCCCTAGAAGCTCAAAGTCCTTTTTCTTTGTGTAGCTACGCCTCTAAAAAAAAATAATAATAATATTGTTCTTTTGCTAAGATGCTATATAAGCTCAAATTCTAACCACCCCTTTGAGGTACTCCCATGTTTGGGCATGATGCACTTGCTTATAAACTTCTGTTTGTTTTTCTCTTGATAATCTGTCTTTTGCCAGACCAATTTACAGCACACTGGCTGGAGAATCCAGGATGGGTAATGGGAAAAGATTTTGTTTTTACTCCCTGCACTGTAGTCAACAGGAAAGCATACAGAATGATTTCCTGGCTTTCTGTTCAGTATTCCTCTCCAAGACCTCTAGGCCAGGCAAAGATTTCTCAGCCCTGTGATCACTCAGCCTGAGCAGCCTTGGCATGATGTGCTTGCCTTCATTCTCTTTCAATAGATGCTGTTCTTGTAGGGTTAGCACAGAGTTTTTGCATTGTCTTAATATCAGGAGCCCACCAGAACTCTTTGGAAAAGTATTCTTCCTGTGAATCAAGGCAACAAGGTGGAAGATTCCACTCTCAGAAGCATGAAATATTCTAGGCTGTGCCATTCCTCTCCTGTGCCTACTCCTAGGAGTGCAGAGAGGAAGCTCCAAAGATTTTTGCCAGAAGCTAACACTATGCTGCTTGAGACATCACCCTTAACGACTGGATTAAGGCCACTATGAAATAGCAATTTTCTTTCTGGAAATAAGGATACTGTTAACTTCTGGTGAGAAAAGATTAATGGACTCTCCCAGAGCTGGGAGAATGTGATTTCCACAGCCAACGGAAGGGTGCAGAAACAAGGAGAGATTTGATGTCCATGCCAGAGTTCTTTCCCATGTTCAGGGATTATTTCTTTCATATCCTGAAGCCAACTTGGTCGCAGGAAAACTGTGACTATCATTTAGTTCCTTGCTGGATGTTTTATATAGATATCTCCGTCTTCCTAGCCCTCTAAGGAGATAATGTAGCATAACAGAAAATAACCCAGCTCCGGAGGGTCTGATGGTTCAACTCAACCCTCCCATATTTCACCTCCCTATCTGACCCTAGGCAAGTCTCTTTCTGCTGTAAAATGGGAGGTCCAAATTCCAACTTCATAGAGTGGTTGTGAAGATCAAAAGGGATAACCTATAGAAATGCTCAATAAATGTTAGCTCCTATTTTTAGGTACTAAGTATAGAATTCCTATTTTATAGGAAAGGTATCTGAGATTCATAAAGCCTAACTAACATGCTTGGTCACACAACTAACCGTAAGAAACAGGATCCTACCTGAGGTTGTCCGACTGCAAGCTCTGCTCCCCTCAACCTTGACTCGGATGCATGATGATGCTGACGATCTGGGCCAATGCTGCCCTCAGGGCTCCCCAACCCTTATTTTCAGTTCAGGCTCTGGCCTTTCAGTTTCCTCCTGGGAGTCCAGTACCCTCATGGCTTCTCCTTCAGCCCAGAGCTCAGGGCTCCCCTTTGGAGCCCATCTTCCCCAGAGAGCACCTCATGGTCAGACCAAACCTCTCTCTTCAAGATGCTTTCCTGGGAATCCCTTCTGTCAGCGCTGCCCTTGGCTTTCCACAGTTGCCATACATGTCTGCTAAAATCTCAGCAGCTGTTGATGGCTTAATTCATTCAGCAACAGCACAAAGGACGGTATTACAAACCACTATGGGGCAGGCGGCGTGTTGGCACTACTGGCTGGTATCATCCAAGTTTATAAAACAAGGCCCCAGTCCTCACGGAGTCTACAACCTAGAAAGGAAGGCAGACACGAAGATAATGAACTCTCACTGCCTGGGGACGGTGGTTGTGAACTGGGCTGATTATCAATAGTACACTGTGGAATAACCAAGGTGGGGATGCGCTAGCTGGAAGATTAGATCAGATTTCACCAAAAGGACACGTGGCAAAGCATTCTGAAAAGAAGAAAGAGCAAACGACTGAGTGAGCCTGGAGGTGTGGGCTGCCCAAGAAAGAATGACAGGACAAGGCTGCACATGCAGGCAGAGGCCCGGTGGGCAGGTCCTGGGATGCCTTCTGCGTAACGCTGTTTTTCCTCCCGTAGGGCAATGGTCTTCAAACTTTAGCCTGCATCAGAATTAGCTCAGGTCTTGATAAAGCACAGATTTCTGGGCCCCACCTCCAGAGTTTTTGACTCAGTACATCTGGAGTGGGGCCTGAGAATTTACATGTCTAACATTCCCAGGGGACCCCGAGGCTGCTCCTCCTAGGACCACGCCTAGAAATTATTACAGCAGACAGTGGGACACCATCAGTGGAAAACTGTGTGCAAATGTTCACATCTTAAGTTGAGGCACTGTGGTTTACCTCCAGAAAGCGGCTTGGGAACCAGTGGACGTGCTCAGCTACCTTCTTCCAGGCTACCTTCTCACCTGTCTCTGCCCAGGACTGGGCCGCTACAGATGCTGGGCAATTCTCCAGAGTAGGGTGCAGATACAGCACCCCACTTTGCTCATCAGCAACCCTTCATGAAGCCAGAACGATTTATAGGCATTGTGCTTCCTGCAGAATGACACTCCAGCCCATGCCCTAATGCCACCTGCTGGCTTAAGATCACCGCTCCCCTTAGGGTCCCACCACCCGCAAAGTAGTTGCGAACAGTCTCTGGAGATATTTGGTGCTGCCATTGTGTGTTGTTGCTGCATGTTGTTGTCACTGTAAGAACTAAGTGCATCAGTTCAGCTTTTCCTCTCAGAACTGCTGGGATCAAAATCAACTTTATTCCCCCTTCCCAGTGGAAAGTAACCCATGTTACACATCGGATCTAAAATTCCCCTAACGAAGACAAAGAAAATGTCATCTTGGAAAAGATTTGTGGCTTAGAGGTTGGGAAATAAAATTTAATGACTTCTACATACCTCTGTGATCTCATGTCCTTTCACTGTCCCTCTCTTTCTGCCTAGCCTTGTCTCCTTGACATTCATCTAACATGCCAGGCATGCCTTGGCGCTTTGCACTGGCTGTTCCCTCTGCCTGGAATGCTCTTCTCCCAATATCCATGTGACTAACTCACCCCCTCAAGTTCTGTTGGTTCTTTCTCATTGAAATCTCTCTGGCAACTTGTTTAAAATACCAGTCTCCCACCCCAACACACAAACATACACACACAAACTACCCCCCTCAACTGCTTTCTTTTTCTCCATTGCCCATATCACCATCTCTCACATGTACTTCACATAGTGCTGATCTATTTGTTCCTAGTCTGTGTCTATTTCATGAGGATGGAAGCCTCATGAAAACAAGGATTCTGGTCTAGTTCATTCACTACAGAATTATCAACCACCTAGGACAACATTTAGAACACCTGGTAATAGATATTCAATATTTCCTGAATAAATTAATCAAATTGGTTTTCCCACACTCTGGTTTCTAGACCTAGGTTTGCTCAACAACCTTCTTGCCCAGGATGGCCAATCAAGCTACTCTATGTCCCTTATTAATAAAATGAGAATAACATCTGCCTCACCCAGATGTTGGGATTTGGGGAGTCTAAACTCAGATCTAAATTATCAAAAGGCTCTGAGATTATAACTGCAATACAAATGTAAGTTATTATTTTTAATGATTTTCAAATTTCTCCCAAAGAATATAACATGGATGTTCAAAGAAGACATTAATAAGACCAGAATTTTTTTTCAGAAATACTCAAATAGGCAGTTTTCAATATTTCATTGTGTGTTCATAAATAACTCTTTGTATGTGCTAGAGAAATATTAAAAAAATGAAATCTGCCAACAGTGAAGAAAATAAATAGAAATAAGTCAAGTGTAAGACTATTCAATTGAGTGTGTTTGGTTAATGTATAAATGATAACAAGTGACATTAAATTACAAGGCAATTCAGGGGATGTTTGCTCAATATCATCTGAGTAAAGTAATGGGAAAAAGCAAATATGCATCAATTTTATTAATACATATGATTCAAAAGTCCCCAGGCCTCCCCAAACTATGGCTTCAATTGAGATCCTGGTGACATGGATTCATAGATTCTGCTGGCAGACATGATTACAGGTCCCCATGTAACTGCAGGCCATCACAAAGACTTCACCCATTGGCCTAAGAATCCCTGGGGTATTTCACATCTGCTCATGATTATTTCAGGTTTTTGTGCCTCAGCCAACTTGTTAATGCCCATCACCCACAAGCCCCTATAAAAGGTGCCTTCTTGGGGAGCATGGCTTTAGCACCTAGAGAACCATTTCTCAGAGCCCCAAAGGATTACATAACCTCTGAAGATCCTGAAGGTCCTACCTGAACTTGAGTCATGTTGTGTCAGATTCCAGAGTGCAGAGTCTGGCCCTCTCCTTAGGCCTTGCAGCTAGATCCTAGAAATGGGCTGGGAAATGACAAACAGAAAGCCAATAGCCTTTTCTCTTGCTTCACATCATTCTGTTTAAGGTAACTCTTATAAAATGGCTATTATCAGAAAACATACCTTCATGCAACCATAGAACAATCCTTACCTTTTTACAAACCATGAATCGACTTGATCTCAGATATCTTGGGAGCTTTATTGTTCTTTTATGGGTAACTCTGGTGAATTAACTTCTGTAAGAAAGCAGACAAGGTGCTGAAAAAGCAGGAAAGAGATAAAATATACTCTCTGGCTTCAGTGAAACTAGTCACAGCGACACTTGGAATGTGATCAGTGGTGCTGCACAGCCAGTTATTTTCCAATAGCATTTCTGGCTTCCCCATAGCCTGCTCTGCACTCACCGCAAGGTTGGCCCAGCTGTTCTAATTTCGTGGTTGCTTTTCTCTGGCAAGGGGATATTTGTGCAATTCTCCATTCAAGCTGTAAAGAATGGCTCTCAATCTTTTTGCCTTTGATGGAAAATGAAAGATCAGGACGCCCTGGCTTTCAGAGCAGCACAATGGAGAAACATCTCAGGTAACAGCTATCGTGGCAATGCTCCCAGGAGGAATGGCTGTCCGCACTCTGTGGCTCGGCCACACTGGCTATGATGCCTTCACCTCATGCCCAAGCACAGGGAGTCCGGGGGCAGTTGGGTATACCTGGCTGTGGGGTGGTCCATATTCTAATAAGTGCATATTCTCCTCTAAATTAACTCATCTGAAGGATCCACAAAATCAATTGCTGTAGAACCTCTCCTTTGAACAAATGACAAGCTTTTCTTTGTTTTTCTTGATTTCACATCCACACAAAATTGATCAACTTACCTGTAAGCTATGATCTGTGCAATGCTCATAAACTGCATATTCAATGGTGAAAAGATCACGTGTTACTGCACCTACCTGGAAGTGAGCGTGAAATCCAGCCACACGCCGCAGCCATATGAGTTTGCAGAGTGAGGACAGTCGTTTTGAGGTAATGGGAGTTTTCTCTTTCTGCTGTACATTTAAGGAGGTGTAATGCCACCGGTGTCATTTACCTCCACACCTAAATTTAAAATCTCAGTGTTGTTGCTTGTGAATAATGTAACAACTTTAAATCTCGTAATTTCTTTTTTAACAAAAGGTAAAACATGAAAAAGAAATGACAGAACATCGAATCAGTGTCATCATCTTTGATTTCTGTTACAACTGGTATTTAAAAGCAAACTAGCCTTATGGAAGCTGGTGGATTGGGGATTAAAACTAACAAAAATAACAGATTCATGGATAATTTGGAACTTATAAAGTGTGATAATTGGTGTGTTTCCTTCTAATTATTTAAAATTCATAGAATTAATGTTCAATTCTCTAGTTTCCTTTAGAATCTTCCTTTTCTTTAGATTTTCCTTTCAATATAAAGACATTTAAATGCAAAGTAGTCAATGATCGCTCTATTCTTTAAATCCTTTCATTTATTTCAATTCTCTCAAAAGAAAATGGTGCCAGTAAGTGTTAACATTTTTGATGTTTTTATTTATATAATTTCTGTGCCCATGGTTATAAAAATGTCCACTGAAAGCGATCACAAAGTCAATAGAGAAGTCAGGAGAGAGTTTACGGAACAGTAATGAAGCAGTTTAAAACTTGTCAAAAATGAGCGTATCTTGATTTCTGAAAAATATGAGTTATTAGACACTCCCCTTGTATTATTCAAAGTTGTCCAGAGAAATAGAACCAATAAGATATATATAGATAGAGATGTATTTCAAGGAATTGGTTCGCACATTTGTAGGAGCTGGCAAGTCTAAAACTTGTCAGACAGACCATTAGTCTAGAAACTTAGGCAGGGGCAATCTTAAGACTGAATTCCTTCTTCCAGAAACCTCAGTCTTTGCTCGTAAGGCCTCCAACTAATTGGATGAGGTCTGCCTGCATTACAAAGGGCAGTCTACTTACATAAAGATTGTAAATGTTAATCACATCTGAAAAATATATTCACAGCAATGTCTAGACTGACGTTTAACCAACCAACCAGACACCGATAGCATAGACTAATGGACACATAAAACTAACCATCACATTTCCAAAATTAGGTAGTATGCTAAGGGTGAAGAGTTGGAATTCCCTCAACCACTATTTCCCCACAAGAAGTACTATTCATTATTAATCTAGTCCTCATAGAAAGAGATTTCTGTCTTCAAGAATAAGAATGTATTTAATACATGTGTGTGTTTGTAAGAGAGTTTACAAAATAAAACAATGATTAGTAACGAAAAACTTATAATTTCTATTGGATTATAACTTTGAAAGAAATTATCTTTTATTCACTGGTCCTTTTTTACCCTAGGGACTTGACATATAAATAAAATCAATTATTTTTAAAAACTCAAATGGCAGTCTGATAATGGCAGTTTCTCTTATGCTGAATTAACCTCCATACAGATAATTATTATAAATTCTGTTCAAAAAATAAGTGTATTTCCATAAGTGCACATATAAGAATAACATCTATTGGATGTTGGGCAGGGGGGAGCGGGGAGGAGGGAGGAGGAGACGGGTATATGCATAGACAAAGAGTGCAATGCGCACCACCCGAAGAATGGACGTATTTGAAACTCGGACTTGGGGAGGGAGCAAGGGCAACATACGTAACCTAAACATCTGTACCTCCATAATATGCTGAAATAAAAAAAAAAGCATATATAAGAATAACATCTATTGAATGTTGGACAGGGGGAGGGGGGAGGAGGGAGGAAGGGACAGGTATATGCGTACACAAAGAGTGCAATGCGCACCACGCAATAGGATGGACATATTTGAAACTTGGACTGAGAGGGGAAGGGGGGCAAGGGCAATACACGTAACCTAAACATCTGTACCCCCATATTATGCTGAAATAAAAAGAAAAAAAATAAGTGTATTTCGAGGTGCTAAGATTACCTAAAAGCCTATACTGGGGGTGGGGAGGAGACGGCACAGGAAGGAAGGGACTGCACCAGCTGGGGGCCACATGTGCACAACTTCTCTCCTAAGGACGCTTCCTTGTCTGTGAAGCACAAGAAAGCAACATTCCTGTGGCTTGAGGTGTCAGAGAACAGTGTTTGAGGCTATCAGAGAAGCTGGAAATTAAGGGGGGAAATCTTGGAAAAGAGGTAGCTACATGGATGGGAGGGGGCTATCCCAAATCTGCATCTAAATTTCTGTCCATTCCTTGGCTGAACCCGGAACTGTATACACCCAAAGGAAAGTTCTGAGAGTTCAGCAGAAAGCAACAGCTGGAAGGCTGAAGGAACTCAGTACATGTTCCAGCTGCTGCCTGGTATAAAAGAGAAAGCATTTGTTAGTTTGAGTCCTGCAATAACCTTGCTTAATGGAAGGAGAAACTTGGGATATTTAAAGGTTCCAATCTGATACAGCCAATATGACTTTCTTGTGGCTTCTGTTTTTGTCCCAGAAAGCCTAATCAGTAACAAAGTGGGCAAATGTGGTCTAGACCACATAAGTGTGAGGCTGATGCATCATCCTTTGGTGAACCATGATGAAGAGGAATTACCAGTGGATTCTCAGCCATGATCGATCTGTGCCGAGGGTGATAAAGCACTTGCATCAAGATGCTATCTGGTGAAATAGCGAGCAGCTCTTTCCCTAGTAGAGTGATCAAAATGAAGGAAAGAGAAGTAGTGAAACTTTAATCATCAAGATCCAGATTAAAATGACCTTGATACGTTGAAGAAGTGGTTAGAATTTAATAGAATGTAACTTAGTGGATAAATGCTTAGGAAAGAGGACCGCAGAGCATAAATAAATACAACAAAGCAGATGACAGACCAGAACAGTGGTTCTTAAACTTCTGGTATCAGGACCTCTTCATTCTCGTAAAAAAAACTACTGGGGATGGACAAAGCCATTTATTTGTATGAATTGTATCTGTTGATATTTAATACAGTAGAAATTAAAACTGAGGAATTTTGAAATACATTTTCAAATTCATGTAAATATAGCAATAATAATTCCATTTCATATTAACACAAGTAACATATTTTCATAAAAAATAAAATAGTGGCCAGCAAGGCTAGCATTATTTTACATTTTTGCAAATCTCTTTAATGTCTGGCTTACTAGAAGACAGCTGGAGTCTCATATCTGATTCTGTGTTCAGTGTGTTAAAATATCATATATCATATAGCCTCTGGACAACTTTATACTTGTGAAAGAATGTGAGTGAAAACTACAGATAACATCTTGGTATCATTATGAAAATAGTTTTGATCTTGTGTACCATCTGAAATGGTCTCAAGAACCCCTAGGAATCCCTTTGCAGAGAATTCACACAGAATATAAATATTCTCACACTCTGGGTCACTTTTTAACCTTCTGTTGGCATACTCTTTTTCTAATCCTTCTTTTCCATTGACACTAATCCTTCAATCTTCTTCTTCATAACTTTCAGCCCATACCTCTGGTCATCTTTCCTTCTAAGCAAAGTAGGAAACCCAGATGTATCACTTGAAATTCTGACCACTGGGAGAATTTTCCTTCCTTATTGCATGTCAGAGTTATCTCCCAAGAAAGGTATAAACCTGCATGCAGCACCCCACTTCAGACTTGTTTCAGCTTATTGTACAGAAATATCTTTAAATTAGGCTTGAATACTTTCCTAAGTTCCCGTGAAACTGTAGTTGCAGGGTGAGGGAGTCATAGGCCATGCAGCAAATACAGCTGCACCGAGAGTGCGCACCAACTGATCACGCAATACACTGGTGCCTCTGGTACCTGCTGAAATCCAATTTTATAATTTATGATGACCAACTTCTCAAATTTATGGCTCCGTAGGTCATAGAACACCCTGTTTATGATGGAAGCTCAATTTGCATGGTCACTTGGTGTCTCTGGGGCTCAATGGCAAGCCAAGGGCTGTTTCTTAAAAAGAGAATAAGTATTTTCTGAAGAAGGTACAACTCTACTCCAAAACCCAAGGGGCCTTCACTAGGATTATTTTCATGGGACTTTCCACAAGATCCCTAGAGTATCCTGATCTACCATGGAGAATTTGAATAACTGTGGATCTGCTGTGACATAAAGTCCAAGCAGAAGACAGAAATACTTAGAATGCAGCCTGGTTAGCTGCTCCTAAATGTGATAAATTGTTTCCTTCCAAAGCTCCCAAATCCCTTTCTTAAGTGGTAAGAGTTGTGAAAAATATAGAAATTTGTCTTTCCCTTTGGATATAATATCCTGACATGCCCTAAACTATAGGAGTACCAGAAATTTCTCTGCGATGACAGGCATATAAATTTTCATTGTGTCTATATTCCACCCTTGACAGGCACGTATCTTACCAGGTGTTTGGGTTGTCCATGGTTGTGTAACAAATCACTCTAAAATGTAGTGACTTAGAAGAACAACAATCATTTTATTATCTTTCATAGTTTCTGCAATTCTAGTGGGAAAGGTTTGCCTGGGCATTTCTGACTCAGGGTCTCTCCTGTAGCTGCGATCAGATTGCAGCTGGTGCTGGAAGAGACGGGAAGCTGAGGCAGCTGGAGGAAAGCTGGGCATCTCTGTCTCTCTTCATGGGGTCCCAGGACTCTGTGTGATCTTCTCACTTCCCTGCAGAGGGACAATCTTTCCGTTCATACAGCAGGTGAAGGCTTCAAGCACAAGGATTCTACTGAATAAAATGACAGACATTTCATCTTTTGTAACCTAGCCTAGTAGGACGAATAGCACTGCTTCTGATGTGCTCTTCGGGTTGAGGCAGTTAGGAAAGCTCACCCACTTTCAGAAAAGCAAACATAGTCCCGCACCTCTCAGTGGGAGGAGTGTCAGAATTAAATGGTAAAATGAGCATATGGGGTTGGAGATACTGCTGAGGCCAGCTGGGGAAAATACAATCTGCCAAACCAGGTATCACGAGTATCTACTAATTCCTGTGAACAGGTGCTGTAACATGATACTCAGAGAGAGGACCAGAGTGATGTGGAATGTGAGACAATCATGGTTTAGAGGATGACAGCCTGTAGGACAGTTGGCACTGTCCTGAGGCAAAATGGCAAAAGTATACTGCTGCACCTTTCAGGTGAAAGTAGATTGTTTCTAGGACTCTCTACTTGTTCAAATATTTTTTAAAATATTTTCCAGAAAAATCACTGGTGCATACCAAGTGCAGAACAGGGGGGCTCTGCTTTAGAAAATAGACTGCAACTGAAACAATAGGCATAATTTGAATCCCCACCTGAATGGTTTACAATAATCTCCTCTCATTCTCCTAGCCGTCTTCATCTTCTGCACAGAGAAATATGTGCTTTATCTGGGAATAAAATAGACATTCCTGAATGATTTATGGTTTTGGATGTTGGTTGCAATTCAGCTTGGGTTACAGTACTGCTTAAATTTAGCTTTTTAAGTTAGAGGTGCAGCTCCAGAGTCTTACGGTTGGTCCTTCCTACCACAATAGTCCTCACTCCTCTTGTCCGAGAGTTATTGTAGGAATCTGCCAGCAGCTAAGTGTGTCTGTTGTAGCCAGGCTTTCAGAAACAGGAGATTAATCATGGTAGGTTTGTGGGCACTGGGACCCACTGGGGGACAGACGTGAGTTCAAACTCCACTGAGCCCCCAATCTCTCAAAGCCCCTAGAGTCATCTTTTACGTCTTCAGAGATTTACACAGCGCAAAGCCAGTGGTCAATAATTCCTACAATTTCTTAGTATTTTCCCTCTACAATTCATAGTTGTTCTAGTAAATAGCTGTAGATGTCTTTGAGAAAGCAAAGGAGGAAACTTACATAATACGTATATACTTGTTTCAATGTCTCAGTGTCTTTCTACAAGGATTTGTGAGCTGGTTCGTATCTGGGAACCAGAGGAGTGACCATGATTCTCAATCATGTGTTTCAAACCATAGCTTCATTTCCAGATCCAGCTTTGTTTGTTGTTGGGGTTATATAGACTAAGCAAGATTTTACAAGCCTGTCCGTTCACTAGAGTCCTAGGGATCCCATAAGAAATTAACCGTCAGTAAAGATTCCCATGAATCAAAATTGTGATTATCATTCTAGCCTACTAGTTATTTCAGCAACAGATCACCTTTTTCTAGTGATTAATTACTACCCCTGGGACTCTGCCAACTGGAGATTCCATCATATGCTAAATCCAGAAAACTGCTTCAAAACTTTTTGATTTTTCAAAGCTTTCATCGTAGGCCAACCAAAGGTAACATTTGCTCCCAAGCATTTTTCAAAAACAAAAATTGTGCTTACATGGCCAATATGTTTTTCTGTCCTTGGTTAAGGGTGTGTCCTTGGGCCTGTACTGTTACATGGTAAAGGTGATGGTGAAAGCATCTCACAGTAAAAATCAAGAGTCTTATCTCCTTAAGTCTTTGGATTCCATCTCTGCATAACCTAAGGAATTTCTGATATTTCAACATCATTTCATGTAGACGTCATTGAAGCTAGCAGGAAACATAAGAAGGTAGAGTTTTGGCCCAAGTCTTTCTCAGCGTGAGCTCACAGTGTCCACAGTTATTCCACAATTATTTCTCAAGTGTATTTTATTGTACTGCAAAACCTAGTAAATTAAGAATTATGTTTCCCAGATTCACTTGAGGCTAAGGTTTTGTATGTTAATCAAATATATTTGTGCTATGTAAGATTGGTAGCAAGGGAAAATAAATGCAGATCATCAACTATATTGAATGTAATAGCCATTAAAGCCAAGTATGAAAATAAAACGAGCTGAGATCCAGAACTTTGAAATACGCTATCATAAAGGTTTTTTTCTGTGTGTGTGTGTGTTTGCGTGTGTGTGTGTATGTGTGTGTTTTCATAAAACTTTATTTACAAAACAGGCAGTGGCCAGATATAGTTCACAGGCCATGTTAGCAGCAGGAAATAAACAGTAAACAAATCAATAAGCAAGATAATTTCAGATTTTGTTAAGTGCTATCATAAAGTTTAAAATCAAAATTTCGAAAATTTTTAAATTACACAGAGCAAAAAGTAAGAACGTTTTTCTATGATATCAATAAATAAAATGAAATATCCTTTGTAAATGTCTATCTTTCTGTATGTTTCATAATATACACAGTGTAATACAAATAATTTATAATAATTTCATAATATACATATAGTGTAGTACAAATAATTACAATGTAGTACAAACATTTATAATATAAATGTGAAGTTAAAGGATGTTTGCTTTAAAACAATTATTGCTAGAGAGTGCAATCAAAATAAATTTGAATAACACTCATCTAGGAAACAAAGCATTATGCCAAAAATAATTACGTATAGGATTTTACAGCTTAAAAATCAATCAAAATTTATATGTGTATGTGTGTGTGTATATATATATATATAAAACACAGAAAACACACACACACGTGCATGCACATACATATTTCTGTGAGTGCTGTTATCATTAGACTATTCAGTGCCAAAGGCCCGACTTTAAAGCCTTCATCAGAGATGAACATATTGTTGCTGATGAACATATTTCCAAAGTCATTTATTTCCATTCACTGGGTCAATGATTTGGCTACCACTGCTATGACAAGGATATTAAGTCATGAAAAAATTTAATCAATGTTCTCCTTGGGAAGAGGTTTGAATGATGTGTGTAATAGATATGATGAACTGTGGGCCAGAAGGTCCAGGTGAAGCTCATCAGACACCTCAAGTTCTGCACTGAGTTTTCAGCCAGATTTCTAAATATGTAAGACCCTTCTCATTAAACAGAGCAGCTTACTCTCAAAGATTAATGCTTCTCTCTCTCATTCTGTGTCATATGGTCTTGTGATGGCTATAATGACAGCAGTCCTGAAGATGACTTCTGTAACAATAATTCTGGAAAGGACTTAAGGAAAGGATGTAGGTCTTTTATAGAAAATCCGTTTCATCAATGAATGTTAGACAAGGCCAGATAGTTTTCCTAAGAAATATAAATTATCTAATAGTAATGCATTAACGCAGTGCATATAATACAAAAAAAAAAGTAATACCATCTGTAGTACGTTTCAATAGCCTTTCTTATTTTTTTCAGAATGAAATTGGAATTGCTGAATGAAAAGAATAGATCTATTTTTGCCTGAGCCATATTTTTAAAGTCATAATTTAATAGAGATCCTTTACCCTAAATCCCTTGGTTTCTCAAAAGTTATACACTCTTTTCTAGGCATTTTCATTACCCTATAAGAGTAGAGATGAAGACTCTTAGAACATAAAATTATTAACCAAAATGACCTCCTGGAGAGATACTCAAATCGTAATAGGAAATGGATATTGAATGATTAGGAATTATGAATACTAAAATAGTTTAACAGATTCTTTCCAACTTTCCCCAACTATATTGTTTCTTAAAAACTCAATGAAAAACTAAAATAACATGAAGAGCTGCCTCTGCTAATCTAAAATAAATCATTTACATTAGAAATTTATACTAGAGGAAGACAACATAAGTGATAAAGATGTCTCCTTAGAGATAATTCACTGTATAGAAACCTAAGGAAACAAGGTGCTCAAGATATTTATTGTTCAGAAGCCAATTCCCACTTCCGTGCCTCTGAACATTGCTCACTCTGAGATATGCTACTTCAAACCAATGTGAAAATTTGCAAACTGTATATTTCACTCGGGTCTGCTAGCCTCTAGAATGGTCTTAATTTTATTATCCCAATAAAAATTGTCTCTTTTACTATATAATATGAATTACATAAAAGCATATATTTGAGTATCAAGGGGCTTTTCTAGGAGAAAAGTACCTAGATGGCACCTTATTCTGAGTACTGTAATTCATGATAAATATTGAGCTGCCCTTCTTGCCAGTATCAGTATGTTTCTAATCATATATCTCCTATATTTTCCTATAATTTCTCCTACATTTTTCCATGAATGATAATGACAACAAAGCAACAACCCAACATTCTTTATTCAGTTCTCAGTATATGGTGCCAGGTATTTTAAGTGATTTCATGCATTATCTCATTAACTCTGAGAACAACCCTAGGAGGTAGGCATGATTTCAAAGCTCCATCACAGATAAGGAAATGAAAGCTAAAGAAAGGTTAAGCAAATAACCCAAAGTCAAACAGCTGTAAGTGTCAGCTCTGCACTGTGAGCGATCTGATCCCAAAGCCCATGCTCTTAACCACTATGTTATTATATTGCTCTTCCTTGAAGTAAAATGTTATGTCCCATACCAAGGTGAGAAAACCTTTTTATAGAGTCTGTTGCTCACCTCTGACTCATTTTCTCTACCATACAATTCTAATAGGGACACAAAAGGTCCTGGGGTGAATCCTTTCTGGACCTCTCATGCTGCTCTTAATGAGAGCTTGCAGAGACCGTGACTCAATTTCCTCTGTCGTACAGATGAGCTGTGTGTGACACACCAACACCCTGGACACGAACCCTCTCTCCAAGGCTCATGCACGTCCAGGTCCGAGGAAATTCTGGGGATGGTGAGGAGGGTGTGATTGAGGAAAATAAATAACATTTGTAGAGCACTTTTTCGCTTAAAGTGGACAGAATTGTGGTCTTCAATAAATTATTTATATGCTGTAAATTTAGTATATAAATTCAAGCTATAAAACACTAAATTATTAAAAGTAAAGTGATATTTACAAAGAAATTTCCTTTAAAATTTCCTTTGAACATCTACCTATGAATATTATTTATTAAACAATTATTGGAAATAATGGATATTTTTTACCAATTTCAGGAAGACATTTATTTCATAAATAAGGATCCCCTATACTTAATCATCAAACCCAAAGAAACTCATTTTTAACACCAATTTACAATGTTTTATATTTAATCATGAAGAGGTGATGAGAGAATATTTTAAGTTGCATTTTCTTCAGTGATTTGCAAGGAATTCAGGCAGGGATGCCTATGGAAAACATGGTCCATTTTCTTGGTTTTCAGTGCAATGTATATAAATAAAATGAAAACACTCAATAAATACATTAGACTTGTCACTAAATAGAAGTAATTAAATGGAAAAAAATTCAGATTTTTTTAAATCAGAATAATGCCATTTCTCTGGCATTTGATATTGACTTAAAAAAGTATTTTCTTTATACTTCTAGTTGAATTTATCAATGATATGTTACAGTAACTTTTTACACAATTATTTTTATATTGTACTTCTCATTTTCAAACTTCTCCTAAGTAGCAAATTAGTATGTTTGATGTAATAATATAATAGTTTAACATCGATCCTTTCAAAATCCAGAATAAGACCAGAGTTTGGACTTTTTCTTGAATGAAGTCATCAATGTAGTATAGAAAATTCCTCATATGTGAGTGTATTTTTCCTTTTCACTACAGTATAATCCCAGAAAATACTTCAGGATGGCAATTCTGGCCAAGATCTCAGCATTATACAGATATCTGATTGGCAATGTGCCATAAAAGGAAAGGTTCAGTTAACCTTTCACAGTTCCAAATATATATGTCTTTGAGAAAAGTCATAGTAAGCCTTAACAAATTCAGTTTTCATTAAAGTTATTTTATAAGCCATGTGATAAAAATTTAGAGATATGGAAAATTGTACATAATGGATAGAAATATAAAATAGTCCAGGGGGAAAATTATGGGCTATAGGAATGCAAGGTTGGTTAGAGTCGCAACAAATAAAATATTATTTGATCCTGTTCTCACTTGGTTCATCTTATCATATGCATTTTCACTGCATCATTTCATGTTATATAAATACCATTTTTGTTATTTTTTTCCTTTTTCTGGTCATCACTAAGAAAGAAAATAACAGCAAGGATATAAGTGAAATTTTTAACGTAAGAAAATTATTTGAAATAGAAGATGTTCTAAATTAAAAGTATGAAAGTATTTTCATTCTATACAAAATACAAATGGAAAACAAATTTTTTGATTGAATAATAATTTCCCAGATGTAGTAAAATATTTCAAAATCATGCCATGAGTTTATGTTGTCCATGCAGTTGGTGTCCAGTAAATGACAGTTATTGTCAATGGGGTGATGATGAGAGCATTTTTCTGGGAAATATTTTTCAAAATAAGGGCTGACCCAATATTTCTTCCCACTGCAGTTTTCTGTCTCTTCAATTTCTTTAAAGCTACAAAAACAGCTTATCTACATTATCAAGAATGTTACCAAAAATAAGACCTCTTCTAAGTCTCTTTCATCCATCACTGCCAAAATGATTGTTTCATTTTTGCTGTCCTGCCAAAGAAATTTGAGCAGATTACTTCTCGATTTCCGCAAAAAGTGCTCTACCTCATCACCCACTTTGAGTTCTCATGGTTTGTCCACTAGCAGTACATTCCTTTCTATAATACAAAACTAACAGGACAGACTTTGACCTTGAAAAATAAAATACTCTCTACATTAACAATCCTATATGGTACATACCAGAAATGTGGCAAAAAAAGATGCAAATGACTCTCTTGGTATCTCTGACAGTTCTTGATGTTTTGGTAAAATATTGTATTGTACAAAGCCTTTAATTTGGGCTCTGTGACTTAGGTTAAGTATCCAAATATTTTTGAGTCTTGATTTTGACACATAGAGAGGAAGATAGGTAATACTAAGGATGTGATAACTAATGCAAGCATTATTTAGGGGAACAAATATGTGATAAAATGTCAGTAAATTGTAAAATATTCAAGTTACTATGAAAGTGTTACTACTATTATTGATGATTGTATGTATAACTAACTCCATGCCGCAGCAAAAACAAACTTGTACCTTATCCTATCTGTGGACTGTTAAGGGGCTATGTGGTACACATTTTGAAGAATACAAATTGTAGACTTAAGTTTGAAAGAAGAAAATCACCTCCTGGTAATTAGAAAAAGGCACTCATGCAGTTTTACACTCTTGTGAGTATAAAGACACCCTACTGACTTTAAATTGAATTCAACAATTTTTTTTACCATGCTGCCTGCAAAGGGCACTGTGCTGGATGTGCCACATAAATCAGACACCTGGGCCAGTTCCTCCCACTGTCTACATTCTGGCCAAAGAGCTCACAATTTTCTATTTCTTCTTTTGGATAAAGTGTCAGAATAATTATGAAAGCCAAAAGATACTACAAAGCAAAACAAAACAAAACAAAATTAATCTGGAAGAAATTCAGGATGTGAAAGGAACTTTCTCTAATGCAAACCAAAGCCTGTATTTTGATAAGATTTAAGCAGGTAATGAGGTTCCTCTCCATAGAGAAATGAGAAATGAACAAAACCTGAGGGAGTATTGTTATCTGCAAACTTGCTGAAATTCCTGAACTGTGTATGGCTTGGAAGGGTTTCTGACTATTAAAAACTTCTTACCTTGGTGTATTAGTTTCCTAGGGTTGCCTTAACACATCAAACTGAGTGGCTTAAAACAACAAAATTTTATTCTTCCCGGAGGCTAGAAGTCAAAATCAAGGTATTGCTCCCACTGAAGGCCATGCTCCCACTGAAGTCTCTCTCTAAGGAGGGGCTCTTCCTGTCCTCTTGTTAGTTTCAGATCCTGGAAATCTTTGGCATTGCTTAGCTTGTAAATGCATCACTCTAATCTCTGCCTCTGTCTTCACCTGGCCTTCTTTCTTTGTGTCTCCTCTGTGTCTCTGTATACAAATATCCATTTCCTTACCCTTATAAAGACACCAGCTATTGAAATTAGGGCCCACACTTATCCAATATGACCTCCATTTCATTGTATCTGCAAAGGACCTATTACCAAATAAGGTCACATTCACAGGTACCAGGGACTAGAACTTGAACATATCTTCTGTAGAAATATAATTCAACCCACTACACATAGTAAAGATTCTACTCAAGCCTAAAATAGACAATAGGGGGCAAAATGAGTGATTAAAGTAGTAAATTAGAACTACGTGTGTTTCTTGAAGCCTAACTTTATCTTAAGTATACAATTTGCAAAGTAGGAGGAGAAAATATCTTCACCTACTGTTCTTTCAACATAGAATACTTCTGTGACCAGATGTGTGGGATTGTTTCCCACATACCAGCCAATTCTCCAACATCAACGATTCAATTCTGACATTAACTGGAGTTAGCACAGACCACACAGGTTCAGGTATCAGTCCCACAAGACTGCCCCCACTTAAGATGCCAATGGCAAATCTCAGGTTGTTCTACCTGTGCTTCTGATGGACCAGCTATAAATCAGAGGTTGCCACAATTCTCTTTTTGGTTTCAATTATTTGTTAGAATGGCTCATAGAACTCAGGGAAATATTTTACTTACATTTACCTGTTTATTATAAAAGGATACAAATGAACAGCCAGATGAAAGAGATGTATGGGGCAAGGTACAGGGAAGGAGCCCAGAGCTTTCATGCTCTGTTAGGGTGCACCAACATCCTGTAACTTTCAGATGTTCATCAACCTGAAAGCTATCTGAATCCTATGTTTCAGGGATTTTTATGTAAGCTTCATCACATAGGCAAGAGCAATCGGCAACCTCTCTCTTCTTCCTTGAGGATGGAGGAAGCGGATTGAACGTTCTAAGCTTCTAATCATGGCTTGGTCTTTCTGGTGATCAGCTACCTTCCAAGATTCCAACAACAGTTACCACATTCAAACAAAAGACATTCCTATAACCCAGGAAATTCCGAGGGATTAGAATCACTGTATCAGAAACCAGGGTAAATGACAAAATATCAGGAAAAAAGAAGAAGCACATAGCACCCCTATTGCTCAGAAAATTACAAGGGTTTAGAAACTGTGCCAGGAACTGGAGGAATATATATTTCTTTTTATATCACAATATCACACAGTCTTTAAGGAAAAAACTATGTATCACTCATCTTTATATCAATACAAAATATTAAGGAGTTGAGAGAAAACATTAAATATGAAACAAATAATAGTGGAAATAAATAATACAATAGATGAGTAAAGTAGTTATATAAATTCTGTGGAGGAAAAAAAAATCATGAGTCAGGAAGATAACACTATTCCAGAAATCACTGGGAAAGAATAAATGGATATAAAATATAAAAGAAAAGCTAAAAGATATAGAAGATAGATATAGAAGTGCTAACATCCAGAAGATAGAAGTTCTCAAAAGAGAAAAATGAAAACAAAGAGGAGGAAATATTTGAAAAAATAATGAAAATAAATTTCCTAGAATTAAAAGAAGATGAAAAAGCTCAAATTGAAAGGGTTTATATAGTGCCAATAAGGAAAAGCCACACCTAGACATATTATGGTGAAGTTTAAAAATGTCAAGGACAAAGAGAGAATTCAAAAATCTTTCAGAGAAAAAGAACGAACAAGGAAACAAGAATCAGATGGACATGGACCTTCCATTTCTGAATTGGATTTTCTCTGTTTTAAATAATTGGAATATAGCTGAGAAAATAAGAGATCCACAAATACTGAGGTACATGGTAAGCTTAGAGAATATTCTACCAGCAGAAGATATTTTTAATTCTTTTTTTAAATCTTGAAATACGTAAAAATTTAGCTCAAGAATTTTTACACATTCAAATTTAACAAATATTTTTACAAGACAAAACTTGATTATTTTGAGTGTTTTGCTAGATATAAACATTGCAAAATCATAGCAATTCTTAATTCCATTGTGGTTTAGAAAATAAATTTATACAATTAAAAATGGAAATGCCAACAAAATTTCTTCCCAAAGTCAAGAAATTCAAAATAGCAATTGTTGATTTGATTTTGAAAATTAAATATAACCTTTCGATCTCTCAAAGTTTAATTCATGCAGCTCTTCTTCTTTTCCTATAGTAATAAATTTTGCTGTCCTCTTGTTTGTGATCTATTTTTAACAATTGCAATTTATTAAAAGCTTTGAAAGAAGAAGGTTTGTAGTATTTCATATGTTGAATATTTCAATAAAGATTTCCTCCCATCCAAGTACTAACCAGGCCCGACCCTGCTTATCTTCCGAGATCAGACAAGATTGGGTACATTCAGGGTGGTATGGCTAGATGCGTATATTCACTCCTAATAGGTGCAGTGCGCACCATCTGAGGGATGGACGCACTTGAAGCTCTGACTTGGGCCAGACAAAGGCAATATATGTAACCTAAACGTTTGTACCCCTGTAATATGCTGAAATACAAAAAAAAAAAAAAAAAAAAAAGAGAGAGAGAGTTGATCCTGCCTGTTGCTAAGGACATTTGCTGTGAAATTTTAAATGGGGCTGCAGGTCAAAAGATGGTACCCGTTCCTCTTTTGGTTAGCATCATAACTAGATGAACTGAGGCAATAGCAGAGGATATTGAGGCACATTGTTAGAGCGGATTGAAGAGTCATCATGGTACGCAATCCAGGTTGAAGAGTCTACCAATGTTGACAATATGGCAACAGTGCTTGTTTTTGTGCCATATATTTTTCAAGAGAATGCGCATGAGGATATGTTATATATACTTTTGTTGCCAACCAATACTACAGCTGCAGAACTGTTCAAGTCTTTGAATAATTACATATCAGGGAAATTGAATTGGTCATTTTGTGTTGGTATATGCATGGACAGAGCAGCTGCCATGACTGGACAGCTTTCTGATGTCACTATTGGGGTAAAGGAAGTTGCTTCCGGATGTGAGTCTACGTACTGTGTCATCCATAGAGAAATGCTGACTAGCTGAAAAATGTCACCTGAACTAAACAAAGTTTTGCAGAATGTGATTAAAATTATTACTCACATTACAGTACATGCCCTTAACGCACGTATGTTTGCGCAGCTCTGTGTGGAGATGGAGGCAGAGCACACACGTCTTCTCTTATGCACAGAAGTGAGGTGGCTTTCTAAAGGTAGAGCACTGGCCAGAGTTTTTGAGTTGTGACAGTTGCTCCAGAAATTTCTTTTAGAAAAATGGTCACCACTGGCAGCACTTTTCAGTGACACAGAATGGATCACAAAACTTGCTTAGTTGTGTGACTTATTCAATCTGCTCAGCAAACTCCACCTGCCAATTCAAGGGAGAACAACGACAGTATTCAAGTCGGCAGATAAAGTGGCTACATTCAAAGCCAAGCTGTAATTACGGGGGCAATGAGTGAACATTGGGATTTTTGACGTATTTCAAACATTCGCAGAGATTTTGAAAGAGACTGAGCCAGGGCCTTCTTTCTCCCGGCTGGTGCTTGATTACCTATCTCAGCTTTCAAAAGAGTTTGAGCATTACTTCCCCACCACTAAAGACCCCCGAACTGGGAAGGAATGGATCTGTGACCCACTTGCGAATAAGCCAGGTGAATCAACTTTGTACTAGAAGAGGATCAACTGCTTGAGATTGCAAATGACAGTGGCCTTAAAATATGTTTGAGACAACTTGAAATCTCCATACGTTCTGGATTAAAGTCAAGGAGGAATATCCTGAGATTGCCACAAAAGCACTGAAAAACCTCCTTCCATTTCCAGCATCCTATCTATGTGAAACAGGGTTTTCTGCAGTGACAGCAACCAAAATGAGATTAAAGAGTAGACTGGACATAAGCAACACACTTTGGGTATCACCGTCTCCCATCACCCCCAGATGGGACCATCTAGTTGCAGGGAAACAAGCTCAGGGCTCCCACTGATTCTGTGTTATGGTGAGTGGTATAATTATTTCATTATATGTCATAATGTAATAATAATAGAAATAAAGTTCACAATAAATGTAAAAAAGAAGAATAAAGATTTCCAAATAACTTTGAACAAAATACAGCCAAAATTTAGTGAACTTATTCATAAGAAAAAAAATAGTTCTATTTTTTTGTGGAACACTGAGGTTGTAGAAATTTTACAAAGTAGCACTTCAATCCTCAACATTTCTAAAATTGAGCAATGATGGATCATAGAGAAAACATGTACTGTCTTGCTAAAATATTTCTCTTTTAAAATTCAACATTAACTTCTTCACTAATGTGGTGTAATTCATTTATTCCACCCTCTTTATATATGTATATATATATTTATATATATATATTTGTAAATTTCAACAACCCTTGATTTCTACTTCAATTGGCAGAATTTCAAGGGATGTTTGGACTGGCATCTGTGAGTCATGTGTGCTTTATAACTGATTCCATGTATGATTCAGCTTAATATCTCTGCTACTTTAGTCAGAACTTTTTTTACCATGACACTGTACTCCACCAAAATTTATATTCAAATAATCTTTCATCAACATTGATTTTTAAAATAATTTTAGAATAAAATACACAATAAAGGCAGGTGTTATATCTCTAATTGAATGAGCACTCAAAAATTTATTTTGATTGCATAAATTGGTTGAAAATGTTGAGCTATGATTGGATGCAATTTGACTGATTTTCTATTTGAATCATCTGATGACACCGATATAAAACTAGCAGCTCTTTAATTGTTTGCCAAGTTCTTCTTCTAATGACAGGGCCAACTTATTAACAGCAGTTTATTACTTTTTATGCATACACAGAAAACCATAGAATCTAAAATGAGTTAAGTAAATTCAGAGGAACAATCATTTGATCTAAATGAAAAGTCATGTAAGGAAAATTAAACATACTTCCTGCTACTGTTTATGTTAAATTACATCCTTGGACTTTCTAAAAAATAACTACCAATTTTTGAAGTATATATTATTGCTTCCTTAACAAATTTGTATCTTCTAGTTTTAATGTGGTTAGTGATGTCACTATGGAACCCATAATGGATGTTAAATGTTCATAAATATTCTGTGCAAGTCATACATTCATTGTTAACTTACTTTGGAAATAGAAAATCAGTACTTAATTTTAACTAAACATGCACTTTCATTTTTATTTTAGCTCTTTACTGCCAAAAAGATTTAATGGGGGGTGGGGAATAAGCATTATCAAATAATAAGAAGCAACAATAAAATTACATCTTAAAATTACTGACAAAACTGCTGAAGCAAAGGTGTTCAGATGGCCGCTGATACACTCTGCTGCAGCACTTCTCAACCTCTATTTCCTAGACTTATTTCATGCACATATAAATTTAAATTTCCCATGTCTCCAGCTGGATTCAACTGCTCTACCAGCTGACAGTCTGGGGGCTTTGGTGCATCTCACAGGGCATTGCTCAGGCCATGCACAACTTGCTTCTTCTACCACCATCCAGGTAATTGCCAATGTCCAAGTATACTTAATTTTATCAACAAGTGCCCTGCCTGCTTTCTGTAAAATGCAAGAGTTGGTTGAGTACATCTGGCAAACAAGAGAGAGTATCATGGATCATGTTTCTCATTTAGTCAAGTGATAAAGTGAGAATTCTGTTTACTGTACGTACATCTCACACATGAAAAGGTCAGCTTGAAAGACAAAGTGAGGGTCTATCAAGCCCATCCATATTTATTTTGATACGACTATGAATAATAATACTTTATTTAAAAAATAAATCCATGATGAATGCTAGACAGGATGCCAGGGCAATAGGCTTAAGACTGTGATCATAGGATGTCTGGTCACTATATGTTTAAGGTTTATACAGTAAATTGAATAATAAAGATACAAACGAGCTTAAAATGTTAACATATAATCAAACAAGAAAGCTATTAACATGGTCAACCCTTTTTGTTACTGTTAGAAGATGAGATTTTAACCAGGTCCCAGCCACCCCGTAGTTACATCCTATTTTATTTCAAGAAAAGTTTCTAAAAAGGAAAAAAGGAGTCATTTAAAAACTACAAAGTCAAAAAACCGCAAATCTCATAGTTGCAAAGACTAATTTAAAAATAATCTTTTGAAATGAAAGAACCACTATTTTAGGACAGTAGGTTGAGAGCAGAAGTAGTAACCACTTAGCAATTTTAGGTCATCCAAAATTAGACTTGTCTCACATTGGCTATATGTTTTGTTACAAATGAGACTGGAGATTTTTTGTATAACTTGGAGTTCAAACAGGGAGAACTGAAGTGCAAAGATCCTTTCTGCCAATTCTTCTCAAATTCTCAATTCTTCTGGCAGCTTTTATGATCTAAAACATCATAATCTTGCACGTCAAATTTCTAACTCAACACAGTAGACATGCAGGATAGAACCTGTGCCATTAGCACAACTATAAAATTTGTTTATTAACTAATGGTGAAGAGAACAAATGTGAGCTTGCTAAGTAAGACAGGTGGTTGATAAATTTTGAAACTCAAACTGTTCAGAAGCCACCAAATTTGTTCCCACATGTCTCTTGTTACATGAGCTTCGGAGAATGGTATGGACCTATACATTCCTGAAGTGCTTTGAAACCACAAGGTGTCCTTTTGCTGGGAAAAGTCTAGAGAGAGGACAATTAGGCCACTGAAAGCTGAGACCATTGTAGTTTTTTCTAAATCTATAAAAATTCTCTTTCTTTCTGGGCAATCCTTGATTACTTGCTTGGTTTCAACATTAAGAGGCTTCTCTTCAAGTCAAAATGATGTTGTTTCCAAGAGTTACTTAGTATCATCAAAAAAAGATAAATTTGGGCCAAGAAATGATGAGTGTCTCTCCCTGACAATGAGAATTACTCAGAAGATTCTGTTTTCTTATTCATAAGCCACATTCTTTATAAAAAACTACCAGGTGTTTGTTTATAATGTCTTAGATACCACAGATCTAGTGAAGTGGTAGGTGCTGCTCCCGGTGTTCCTTCCTGGAACCGAGAGCGTTACCCTGGGAGCTCACAGTCAGATCTGTGGAGGGAAGATGGATTGGAATGTGTGGCCTCAGCCTCCCATGTTCCATAGTTTAACCCCAGCCAAATACAAGTCAACGATGGCAGAAATAAAGTTTGCATCGGGGCCTACATGGCCTGTTTCCCTTTCTTCTCTTTCCCCACTGAGCCAGCTTATTGCTTTTTCCAGAAAAATTTCTGAAGTCTTCTGCAGTGAGGGCTTACATATGCCCAAAGTGGAGACACATCAAATTCTTCTGCTGACACACATGGAGGCAACACATTTGTAAGAAACTCCTCTGCTCGTCATTCATACTCCAGTACGTGTCAAGAGACTCTGGCTTAGAAGAAGAACAGACACTGGCTGCTCCTTCCCTATGTATAATGAATCTCTCCCTGGCTTTGGTGGGCAAATGCAAGCGTCTCACACAGAATTTTAGGCACTTTGTAGAGTAGCCAGACCTCTTGCACAAACAACCAGAGAAATGGTAGCCTTCGAATGCATGACCAGGGAAGGGTAGTGACAAAAAACAGGCACTGAAAAGAGGAAGCTTTCTGGTCTGATAACACCAAGTTCGCTTGGCTGATCAAACAAAAATATAACCTTTCTTTAAGCACTTACACATATGGTGGGCAGTTGTACAGGGCTCTCAATATTTCTTTCCTCTGTCCAGATATAAACATATCAGAGAGGCAGACAGAAGGCTCCTGGGACAAGTAGGAGGGTGCATTCAGGAGTGTGTGCCATCCATCTCTTGCTGAGCTAGAAAGAGAAAAATCAGACTCATCAGAAATAGAGAGTGCACTTGCCTACCTCACATTTTCCAGCTTTTGTTGTGCCAGTATGAAAGAACTCTTCAAGTCAGAATAAGTTACAAAGGAAGAGCATGACTTTTCCCCATGATTATCTTTGCACACCCAATACATAGGTGGACACTTTATCCTATTTGACTTTTTGAAAATTCTACCATAAAATATCACAGAATATCAACATCAGCTGTAAATATCTCCATAGGCCTGGAACAAAATCACCAGGAGCTCCAAATGCCATTAGCTTTTAAAGAGCAACCTACCCAGCAATTTGTTCTGGAAGCCCGACATTAGTGCTCCCCGTTTAGCCTGCACAGAAAGTTGTGCATTGTCAAAGTCAGGGGCAGCACGCTTGAACAAGATGGCCCTGGAGTGTGGAAAGGAAAGACTGACTGTCCAGACTTGTGAGAGAGATTGACATGGAGATGGTCAGTTTTAAAGCAGGAGGGTAGGAGCTAACGGAACTGAAAATTGAAATCACAGCCTTGAGTACCTAATTATCAAGATGACTTCTTTGAATAGGGGTCATCATTCCGTAAGACACTGTGCTGTGCTGGGAGGCTTTTGAAGGCAAGGAAGGAAACCACCTTTTACTAAGCATAAGCCATTTGGCAAGCCTTCAACTTTTCGTCTTCCTTCGATTTCCATGATAATCTTGTGAGGTTCATTAGAAGCATTCTTAACATACTTTCACATGAATAGGCTTATGATCGTTGGTCTCCATTCTCCCTGTGTGCGGTTGGGTGTCCGTAGGCAAGTGGGAGACTGTTCTCCTGTATTTTCACTGGATTCTGCTCTCCTCAATTGAGTTTTTTTGCTACCAAACACCAGTATCATTTGTTCACGAACCAGTTGCAATTATAATTAGATAATTTAATAGAGTAATAATCAATATATCAATGAAATAGAGTGAAAAAGAAAGAAAGCTGTTGTTTCTATGAAAACTAAGCTGAATGATCTGGAAGGACTCATTTTAAAGACAAGCCACTAAAATAAAAAGTTGTAATCAAATTAGTTATGAGCAAGCCAACTATAAAAGGAGCAGGGATATTGGGAGTAGGAATAAAGATCTAGAAGGATTCTGTACTTAAACTCATTTCATTCCATTTAAAAACAAAAACTAAGACGTTATTGGCAATTCATCATGGGTGTTGGTTTTGCCAAAAAACAAAACAAAACAACTCCAAGCAGTGGACCATATACCAAGTGAAGTCCTTAAAGCTGCATGAAAATATCAGGTAATAGTTAATGGCAGAGCCAAGACTTGACTTTCTGTTGTATCTAAGGTAGATCTAGCTATGATTCTGTGGTTGTACTTTTGAAATTCCTTTATTCTTCTCTTTCATTCTGCTTTTCTTTCCTTCTTTGAACCCAGCTCAGAGCCTCGTGGGCTTCTTACAGACTGTGGGTGAGGTCAGACAGGTGCCATCAAGTGCTTGGGGAAGCGTCAGCACCCAACATTTCAGCTGTGGCGTCTCCCCTGGGTTTTCCTGAGCTCTTGGTCCTCGGGTCTGTCTTCTGTCCAGCTCATGCAGGCTGACTTCTTTGGACAGGTTTACTTAGCTCTTATTGAACCACCATTAATTCATACTCTGGGGCTGGAAGACTAATTGTGCCTCCCTTTCAAATCTGGCCTGGCATGCGGGAACCTCTTCTTGAATTTGGTGCCCCAAACTCAGCTTGCCTTGGAGAAGAGTTTAGGTGCCCGTCATTTCATTTCATCAATGTGGTTCCTTGTGTTCTCATGCTCTTGTTTCATGAGGGTCATGTTTTCCTACAGCTTGATGAGAAATCAAAGTAGAAATTTTATTTCCTTTTTTTTTTTGAAACAGGGTCTCATTCTCTCAATCTGTTGCCTGGGCTGGGGTATAGTGGCTTTATCATAGCTCACTGCAACCTCTAACCCCTGGCCTCAAGCCATTCTCCTGCCTCAGCCTCCCAAAGTAGCTGGGACTACAGGCACACACCACAATGCTGGATAATTTTTCTATCACTCTCTATCTTTTTTTTTTTTTTTTTTAGAGAGAGGGTGCCACTATGTTGCCCAGGCTGGTCTCGTACTCCTGGCCTCAAGTGATCCTCCTGCCTCGGCTTCCCAAAGTGCTGGGATTATAGGTATAAACCACCACACCAAGCCAAAATAGAAATTTCCTAATTTTCTTTTCATTTCAAAATTATGCTTTTAATCTGAGTTTTCAGCATAATGTTCCCAACTCTAAATATTTTCGTGCCTCCATGCTAATTTTGTCTGGAGAGATCTTTCCAAACCCCATATACAGACAAGGTTATCAGTCACATCTACATTGTTTTCTTCACTCTTTTCCTGACCTCTTTGGGCCTTTTCACTTTCCACTTGGGTTCAGGCAAAGTATACCTGTCAGACCCTTGATTGGTGGGCCAGTGGTCACAGTACTAGACCAACACCTGCTGCCTGCTGAAGCTCATCTAGATTAAGTAGATGTTCTCTGCCCCCATGCCTCAGTTTCCTGGCTATGGAAAAAGAGAATTTATGTTCTTAGGAATAGTTCATTATGTTCATTGAGTGTATCTTAATATTTATCGAAACTATGCCACACCTAGTTCTCATATAAAATCTTTTACATGTGTTACACGTGTTATCTTATTTGTTTCTTAAACTGGCCTTAAGAAAGATGTACTGTCATTATTTCCATTTTAAAGATAAGGATCATAAAGCAAAGAGGTTGGGTAATCTGTCCTGGGTGGCGCAATTAGGAAGTGGTGGCACCAGGATCTATAGCAGGTTTGTCTACTCATCTATGTCCTGGGCATAACAGCTCCTTTCCCCCCGAGGCAGTCTGGAATTCTTCTCTGATGAGATATACCACAAGAAAGACCACAGGGCAGTTCACATTTCACATAAGGGGACATACTGCACTCACTCTGGTTTCTCAGCCATGGCGGGTACCAATGAATAAAGACAGAGAAGAACTAAGTGGGAAAGGGTGATAGAGCCTCTGGGCTAGTGTTGGGGGACCTGGTACAGGACTGTGGTCACTTGATAAGGCAGTAGCCACTTGGCACGAGAGTGACTGCCTGGTTTTGCTTGCTGCTTTGCAGACCTTGTGTCTCTGCACTTGTGGGAGATGAAATGGGAAGAAGGAACTTACTATTCTTTCCCAGACAGTGTGAATAGACCGCGAGTTGCATAATAATTTGCAATGCGACTTCATCAGTGCTCTAGGTCATGGAAATTCTAAGAACCTGACAAGTGGTTGACCGCTTTTCTTAATTTTTAGTGCTATTGTTAGTTTTTGTCTTTTCCTTTGCTTTGTAAAATATTTTCAATAATATTGAGAAAGATGATGTTGGGAAATGCTGGCCTATGATGCTATTTTTAGCAGAAGGACTAGTACCCACCTCTCCTCTGGTATAATGGTGAAGTCTTCTGTTCCCAATAAACCTGTTCTCAACTTCCAACTCTCAACTTTATTTAGTAATATTGAACCTCCATCTCAGAACTCCTAATCTTATATTCTTATTCATACCAGTATCTAAACCACAACTATTCTGAATGTCCTCAACTGTCAAACTCCCCATGACCCTGCTTCCAGCATTCTTGACCCACTAACCATTCCTCTTTGAAAGCACACTGGAAAACATAAAGCACAGCACAATATTATTTGTTTAGTTATGATTACAATCATGATCCTTTCCCACCTTTCTCACAACTCACCACATCTCCAGCTTTATATATTCATTCATTCCACAAATATTTACTGAGCACCATTATGCAGCGGACATTGTTCTAGGCTCAGAAGACAGAGCATTAAAATCAGCCACGATCCAGTTTTCATGGAGAATGACTGCCCATGAGAAGAGACAAATGTTTACAGAATAAATAAATAAGACACGATACGTGGTGATAAGCATTTTAGGGAAAAAAATAAGACTTCATGAGAGGGATGTGTTTTTTAGCTAGAGTGGTCAGAGAAACCCTCTGAAAGGAAATGCCATTTGAGTAGACATCTAAATTAAATGAGGAACCACCCACGATGAAATCTGGCTGAAAAATGATGCAGACAGAGGATGCAAAGGGAACAACACATGCCAACCCCTGAGGCAGGAGCGTGCATGGTGTGTTTAAGACTAGCAAGGACACCAGTAAGACAGGAGCAGAACATTAAAGACTAATCACTTCATTACCAGCTCTTTCTGTCGTTCCTGAATCTGTGCTGATCTGTGTTTTGGGCAAAGGTATACAACAGAACGGACTTGACTCTTGAGCTATTTGTGCTTCTTAGTAATTATTTGACGCTAACCTATGCTAGATAATTCCGTCATATTATCTTCATTAGCTCCTGACCTCACTCCCCTTGACAGCATTTCCAAACTTCCCCGCCCTCCTGCCACGACCCTCAGTTTTCTCTCCTGTCTTTTTAGCTGACTCTACCACTGAGGCCCATTTTCCTGAAAGACATAATCAAATTGTCCTGATCCTAAAACATAAATAATGAAACTTTCATTAAATATCACCACTCTGTCCAAATTATATTTAAATTCTCTCCTCCCTGTCATCATCTGACTCTCTGAACTCAACATTTAAACCTGCTACCTACATTTCCTGACTACTAATTCCTCATGACCTGATTTCTGCTTCTACTACTAAATTTCACCATTCACACTTCCCCAGCTGTGTACCCAATATAACTAATCATCCTTTCTGCCTGAACTTAATAGTCTCTTCCAGGTGCTCATTCTCCTGGCACTACCTGGCAAGTGTGACATTTCTGGCCACCATCATCTTGGGAGGTTGAACCATGGACTCTGCAATTGAACAGCTGACCATGTAAAATCCCAGATTTACCAGCACTGTCGCTGTGAGAACTGTGGCAATTTCCTTGAATTGGCCATGGCTTGCTTTCTTCATTTATAAATAGGAGTAAAATCACAGCTACTTCATACAATTGTTGAGTATTAAATAAGGTAATTCTGAAGAAGAGCTTAGCACAAGTATCAGGCCATGGTAAATAGTCAATAAAATGTTAGTCATTATTTTAAGAGAATTGAGACTCTTCTTATCTCTTGACTTCTGAGATAATACATTCCTCTTGTCCTTTTTTTTTTTTGTCTCATTTTTTGCTTATTTTCATTCATACTGAGTGATACTGGGTGTTGGTGCAGGTGGAGGAATTGCAGACACAAAACTGAGTAAGAACCAGCAGCCTAGGGGCCTTTTTCATACCCTTTGTCCTTTCTCCAAGGATTCCATAATCGCTCCATAAATCTCTGTCTCTCTAATCTTCTTTCTTCCTTGGTTTTTGCTCATCAGGAAACCTCCCCATTCACAAAGCTAAACTGTTTTACTTTGTCCTAATCATCTCTAAATCTGTACCTTCAGGCTTGACCTATGGCCTGAAGTCCATGTTGCTCTTTGGACAATGCTATTGTGAGTACCACTGCTTTTGCCTGCAGTTGCCCACGTCCCAGCTCATGTACTCTTTGAGGAACAGGAGAGTCCTCTCTTAACTTTCCTTAAATTGACAGAGGCTCAGAGACTCTTCCCAAACGCAGCTGCTGAGTGCTGAGGCCCCAGCTCTGGCTCTGGCTTTTGTGCTTGTGATATACAGTGTTCAAGAAGCTCATGTCAGTCATGGACACAGGTTGCCTCCTTAGCTCTTAGGGGTTAGCCTCCTAATTATGGCTTCTGGAGAATTCAGGCTCAGCCTTGATAAGGCTGTTTTACATTTGGCAACATCCATTGGTGCAGGAGGGAATCTTTCTTCTCTCCGAACCTCATTTTAAAAATAAATGTAGTTTCAAGTGGCAGTCCTGACAAGAAGGAGCTGTCAAGAGTTTCAGTCCTGACTCTGGCATTTGATTTATCTTCCCCTGCACAAACCAAAGGGAAGGGCTTATCTCTAATTGTCCAAGAATTAAAAAAAAAAAAAAAAAAGCAGCACAATAGCTCATTCCCCCCTTAATAATATGGAAAAGGTGGGTTCTAAATCAGTTACCTTTCACTATGTAACAAACCACCCCAAAACTTAGTAGCTTAAAGCCACAATTATTAGTTATTCCTCTATGAACCTGTGCATTGGCTGGGCTGTTCTCATCTAGACCAGCTTGACTGGGGCTGGATGGTCTAGGATGGCCTTGTTCACTGATGGTGATTGGCTCGATAGCAGTTGGAGCCCAAAGACGACAAAGTTCCCTATTGGCAGGCATCGCACCAGTCACCAACATGGCAGACAGGCTGAAAGGAAGCACCGTAAAGCAAGCAGGCCCGGGGCAGGCACCACATGGCTGCTAGAGGTTGTACATCTCCCCCGAGACAGGTAACTCTTTTAATAGCAGGGATGCTCTGGCCTTAGAGAAACAATAAAAATCAGGGTCTCTGACCAATATGCTCCATACTCTACTCAACATCACCACCACAACTCCCCTGCAAAGGAACTCAGAGCTGTCATGATCCAGAGGCTCCCTGGACTTTTTAGTGGATCAGAACAATGTCCTTCCTTCCCTCCTTCCTAAAATGGGCCTTTTGGTTTCCAGTGTTACTTCCCACCCACAGCCTACTAATGGCTACACAGTGGAATTTTTAGGCTCTTTGTCAACACAACATGAGTGATCTGGGGAGGAGGTGGAACCTTCTAGACTGCTATTTCTACACCTATTTTTTCAAGGTGTAAATCCATCTGCTCTGAAAATGTTGTTTAACGGTGATATTAGTGGTTGCTTCTTTGTGTTTTTATTTTTTTTGTTTTTGTTTATTTGATTTTCATATCTACTTAATATCTGCTTTCTTCCACCTACCCCAAGTTACCAGGCTAGTTTCAAATAATGATGATAATTAAGAAATAAGAAACTTTTATTGTATACTCAGTGTATTCTTGGCATTGCATGAAACTTCAATCTTACTATTCCATTCAATCTTCACAATAACCCTGAGATAGGCAGGATTATCCCATGTACCAGGCAGGGAACTGAGTGTCAGAGATCTATTCAGGGCCACACAGGCAGTCAGTCCTAGGACATGAAAGAATATGGAAGGAATAGTTGCCCATCAGCCAAAACAACAAAAACAAAAATAACAAAAAAGCCACTTTTCATTCCTATGTTATGTACAACTGTGTATATCCTCCCTGTTCTCACTGTCCCCGGAACCAGGACAGTCTCGGTCAGAACCTAAAAGTGGGCCTTGGAGCGACTACCCAGCGACCTGCACTTCCGGCCCTGTGATTAATCCAAACCCACAGCAAAGACGATTGTTCTCCAGGACTTGACACCTATCATGGGCGCACTCATTTCCACCAAGTTGCCGCTCTTAGGGGCAAAAATAACAACTGAATGAAACTGAGCAGCATTTTTAGTTTCTCTAAAGAATAATTTTGAGTATGATTTTCTACAATGGAATGTCAGTGGGTTACTCGTTTATTTAGGGGAGAGCATTCGTAAGCAGCTAAAACAGGAATGCGTAATGGGTGGTCCAGCTGAACCCTAATATTTCACTCCCCCACATCATCATGACACAGCTGTACAGAACTGTGTTAAATCATCAGAAATAATGAGTTTTCTGTGAAAATGTTATAGGATGAAACCCTAATGAGCTATTTAGGCTGAAATGCTTAAGTATTTCTATTTCTATAGTGACAGCTTATACAAATGTATTTATGGATATAAATATAATCTAAAAGAGGCAAACAGGAACATTAGGTGAAACTTTCTCTTCCATACATAGTTCTCACATAAATTGTCATATGCAAGCCCAAACCCTTGTCCCATATCCCAGAGCAAAGAAATAGCTTCGGCCCATTTCCAAGAGCATTTGCTTCTGCTGATGCCATTTCAATACCAGGTGACCTTTAGGGTTTCATGAAAGTGATCTGGAAGATAGGAGATATTTTCCTCTGGAATGTATCTGGGTTTATAAGAAAAAGAAAGTTTCTCTGTGTTGGGCTGTTATACTTTGAGTCTATTTGTTGTAACACTTTAGTGTACCCCACCCCAACACACATGGGAATAGTACGATTTGGGAGGTGAGAGGTGGACGGCAACCTGGATGGGTCACAACACCCCGGGCAACCCTTCCACCATTGCCTCCTGCCACGTAACATGTCCTTGCTCCCCCAGGAACCTTCACACCTGGCCCCCTCCCAGGCCCCCCACGAACTTGGGGAACTTGCCTCAGGAATCACATGTTACTCCAGCCCCAGGTGAACTGCTAGAGAGCTGGAACCCTGAAGCCATCCCAGGGGCCTTCCCCAATTTTTCACTTTAGCCAATAACCTGGACTGGTTTGGACTGAACTGAAGTTTCCCAATGCCTCAATTGCATTATAATGCCAGCAATTTTATAGCTCATCTCACTCACTTACCGGTGGGGTTTCTAGTAACTCCTGCAGCAACAGAGTCACCAGGTGCTTAGAGAGGAGATGTTTAAATATAGGGGCTCCATCAGCAGCTTCCTTGATTATCCTGTGCAGCAAGCACTTAGTTTTATGGGAACATTTTTGTCTTTCTTTACTGGTAATTATACAAGGAGGACAGATAAGTTCAAGTGTGTGATATTTAGGTGCGTGATAAACACCTACAGTGTGGATAAAAATATTTGCATCCTGAACACAAACCTAGAATTAGTGAAGGGAAGAAAAAGAGAATGGATGATGATCCAAAGATTTCATATATTTACTGGATGTCAGAAAAAACACTGAAACTACGATGCTCAATCGAATCCATTAGACACACTTAAAATACCATAAGCATTTGAAGGAATCATCTCTTATAAACAGTGTTTATTTTAATCAGTCTTTCCAAAGACTTTTAAATGTACCTGGTAGATCATGTTAGAGTTGCGATTTTCTGAAATAATGGTTTTAGGGAGACTAATTATTCCCTAAAAACTGTCTGGGACACCTTGGGACATAGAGAATTAAAAAATATTTGCTCAGTTTTTACAAATGTTTGAGGATTCTCAAATATCTTGATGATTATAGCAGTTCTCTTTTTCATGCCTTAGAATATAAATGGTGAATACACTCTTAACCTCAAAAAGGAAAGTTAAACACATCTCATACCAACTTTCCAGGGTCCTCTGATTATGTCTGATTATGCAAAGAAGAATGGCTCAAAGACCTAAATTTCAGAGTAAAAACTAAAAAAACTTTTAAAGAAAAATAGGATGAAAGTCTTATGACATTAACTTTGGCAATGATTTGTTGGATATCACACCGAAAGCAGAGGCAACCAAAAAAATAGATAAATTATTACAAAATTAACATTTGTGCACCAAAAAACACTATCGACAGGGTAAAAAGCCTTGAGCGAGACCTTCAGGAAGAGGCACCAGCTAAGCCACACCTGGGTTCCTGTGCCCACAGAAACAGTGAGATAATAAACGTTTGTGGCTTTATGCTGCTAAGGTTTGGTGTGATTTGTCAGGCAGCAATAGATAATTAATACAGAGAAACAGAGGCAGTGACCTTTAGAGAGGTAACAATTAAAACATATAAACAAGACAGTTGAGGATGGCCACATTATGCCATGTGAGGGAGCAGAGAAATGGATGTTAAGAGAAAAAAAAAAAAACTCATTAAGAATAGGCATGGGGAGAAGCAGAGACGAGAGTCTGAGTGAAACACAGTGTGGGTTGCCAATGGCTTCTCAGTTCCCCATTCCAGCCCCTGTGGAGGCCTGGCTATATTCCTGTCCTTATTCTATGAAATCTCTGATACTTTCTAATAAATCCCCTTTATTTACTTTATTTATCTCAGTTGATTTCTGTAACGTGCAATCAGAATCCTAAAAACCTAGGATGTATCAAGTGGCACAGCTGTGATCTTTGAAGGCAGCCAGACATTTGACAATGAGTTTGGCAGTTTAAAGATGCTCTTGGCCTGAGAAGTATCCAGATGTTCTGAGCCACTTGACTCTGGGTCATAAGAAATTGAGCCAACTTAGAGAGTATCTAGCTCTCAACCTACAGCCCTAATCGATGATCAACCATGGCAACATCTGTGCTGTGTTAGGTGGTTTAGATACTATTTGTTCAGAACTTAGAGATCCCAGCTGAAAGCTGTTTGAAATACACAATATTGCCATTGACACAGAACAAATTGTTACCCTTTCTTCTAAAGAACACAGTGATATTTTTGGAACTCCCTTATTATGTTACATGATGGAAATACATATCCAGAGGAGGCATATTTTAATGCTTAGAAACAGCCTAACTACATAAAATGTACTATTCTCTCTTAATCCAGTTAAATCTCTTTGCTGTTTTCTGCTTTAAAGTCATGTCATTGCCTAATCACTCACCATCTTAACAAAATTTAAAGACGTTTACATCTTACAAGCTTGGCAATAAAACGGGGACTTAAAAGCAATAAACATCTTTGAAACAATTCATCAAGCCCTAAAAAGGTGCCAGGATGAATTTTGGAATGATAAGTTTGAATTTAAAAATCAAAATTTGCTCTCAGGCTGGGACTTAAAATGTCACAAATACATTTTTATAGCTGAGTTATAAAGCTCGAAAAAAATACAGATGCACTGCAGAGGTTCTTCAACAGTGCCGGGACGCCCGTCTGTGGTCTGTTCATGCACTTATGCACATACATGTTTATTATCTGCATTCCGCCTTGTTTCCATGTATTCACCATTCATCCTTATGACGATACATGTTTGGCATGATGCAAAAACGTCTGTTTACCACTGATGCTCCCTGCCTCCACGTGTCCCTGGGCTCCCCAACCATGGCGGGCACGACCTTCACCCTCCACGTCGCGGTCAATAGGAAATGAGCAAAGCCATCATGCAGTAGAGCAAGAGGACATGTTAAGAGAGGTTGAGACGCTTGTTATCTTGTCCTGTTGCTGCCTCAAGGTGCTGGTGCGCTGTGAGTCTGCAGCCGCGTCCACCACAGCTGACTGCAACGACATTAAGCATCTGACATAAAAGGCATTTTATTTTTTTTTTTATTTTTTAATTTTTTTTTTTTTTTGATACAGAGTCTCACTTGCCTGGGCTAGAGTGCTGTGGCATCAGCCTAGCTCACAGCAACCTCAAACTCCTGGGCTCAAGCAATCCTTCTGCCTCAGCCTCCTGAGTAGCTGGGACTACAGGCATGTGCCACCATGCCCGGCTAATTTTTTCTACATATTTTTAAGTGTCCAATTAATTTCTTTCTAATTTTAGTAGAGACGGGGTCTCGCTCTTGCTCAGGCTGGTTTCGAACTCCTGAGTTCCAACAATCTGCCCGCCTTGGCCTCCCAGAGAGCTAGGATTACAGGCGTGAGCCACCGCGCCCAGTCCAATAAAAGGCATTTTAAATCGAGTTTTCCTTCTTTCTTTTTGATATCCAACAGTTTCTAAATTGGTATTTTCCAAATCATCCTCAGAACAAGTCCTCAGGCCTGGAGTTGTCAATCACTGGTAGAGCTTTTCTTCCATCCCAACTCGACTCTAAACTCTACCCTGGTGTCCCATCCCTCCAGGCACCATGTGACCTCTACACTTAGCTGATTGTCCCACCTACCCATAGGCAAGTCCTTGCTACCTGCCCTGATGATCATGTTTGCAGAGTGACTATTAGCGGGCCTTGGGAGCCAGGATCTTGACTGCAATTGCCAATTAGTCTACCATTTTCAGTTATTTCTTTTGAATAATAACATAAAAATTCATTTCTGAAGTTTACGATGACAATAAAATTGAGTCTATCTAAATGAACTATATGCAGTTTGCTAATTTTTTGCTTTGTAAAATACGTGCCTGTGCGTGTACTCGTTACATGAAATGTGTTTGCCCTGCACGAGACCAAATAGGCATTCTCTGTTCCCTCTGCTTGGAGGACTCTTCCCCCAGATGCTTAGCTCCCTCCTTCCTCTTCTTCTTCAGGTCTCTGCTCAGATGTTGACTCACTGTAGAGGCTTCCCATCACCATCCTCAATCAATTAGCAATCTCTGCCCCTCTGCCACATACGCGGTCCCTCCTACCCTGCTTCATTTTTCTCCATGCTTCTGTCACCCTCTAGCATACCACTGTTTGTCTTCCTTCACTAAAGCTAAGGCCCATGAGGGCAGAAATTGCTGTGTGGTCAGAGCCTAGAAGAGATCCTGGCCTTCAGGAGGCTCTCAAGTATCTGTTGCAGGAATAAATCCATACATTATACGCAACCCGAAAAATCAAAACACAGACGTTTTAGTAAATTATGGTTTGATGAGGCTTAGTTGGCACTATAAGTGTCTTACCTTGACTCTCTGGGATCTTTCTGCATCACTGGCTCATCTTTTCTGCTGTATTCTTGTCCCTGTCACACTGATCTATATCAAGTTGTTCCCTTGCATTGTATCTGAAATACTGATTTGCAGAAAATTCTCTCTGTCTGCAACTATTCAAAGTGTTCATTACAAGTCAAGTTTTGATCAACTCTATGCCTCTAATTCACTCCATTATTGTCAGCTTCTGTACAGTTCTCTGCAATGTTAGAATCAAAAATGTCCTCCTTCTCAAGTGTACTCGGAGCAACTGGCAACAGAAACGGTCTAAAGTGGCTTCCTCCCAGGCTCTATTTTGGGTTTATGCATCACCCAGACCTATACACTTGTCTTGGTGTTGTTAAAGCCAGGGAGCGTGGTTGCTGCTGCTACTTCTGCTACAGATGCACGGCCCTGGTCCACTTCCCTTTTGTTGCCCGGGTGCCTCTTCTTCCACCCAGGCCGTGCAAACACCCTGGCACTTCCCTGTCGCTGCTCTGGGCGTACAGATGTGTAACTGAGAAGTGTGTTACTAGCATATTACACAGGCAAATTTTGATCAATAGAATTTGGAAGCAAATGAAATAATTCTGTTCCTTTCCCTCTCTGGAGAGATTATTGAGAGAGACAGTGGCATCATGCATACTCTGCAAAGCTTCCTGTGACACCAAACAATCCATTCATCATGACATGCAGCCACCCTGGCAGGCAACCCTTGTATTTTCTCATTCTCCTTTCCTGCCTCTCCCCACTTTTCTCTCGTTTCTCCTTCCCTGAGATTCACCCCTCAATAACATGTTGGCACAAAAGCTTGATTTTAGGTTTTGTTTTCTAGGGAACTCAGGCTAAGGTTTTATATATATGTGTGTGTGTGTGTGTGTGTATGTGTGTGTGTGTGTGTGTGTTTATAAACACACACACACACACACACACACACACACACACTTAGCTTTTAGAAGAAATACAATAACTTTCAGGCAGAGAACCAAAAAAAAAAAAAATCAAAATAAAATCAAAACCAAAACAAAATAAAACACAACAGTAACCAAAACTGTTCTATTGTCTGGAAATTATTATTGCTCTTATTTCCTACATCATATGATAAGAAATTTTTCCTAAGGAGAGTGGCTTGGTTTTACTGTATAATCATCTGGTTCCTACAACATGTGGGCTTTAAATGTACTTTAGAATACACAATGTGTATTCATATACATCATCTCATTTCATCCTGCCTTAGGAGGACAGGCACTCTTGGACATGTTACATCAAAGAGTAAACTTGATTCTTCCTCCCATACCACCTAACAATGCTTTGACAATAAAACACCCCTAACCCTAGAATAAAACAATAATGATGGTGATGTCAGCCAGTGTGATTGCAGAAGGTTGAGATCTATGGTCTAGTGAAGTACTGTGGGCTCTTCAAAACAGACCACATCGACAACGTTTTAATTTATGTGTATTTCTTGCTGCAATGAAGTTAATTCATATTGTATTATTCACATTATATTTAAAGTATGTTTCATGATGTTAGTAAAATAAAAAGATTTTTAATAATAAAAAGCCAACTTAAAAATTTCAGTATAAACAGCATATTCAGAAATTAATGCCACAAAATCAAAAGAGGCCAAAAATTTATTTAATGAGGGTCTAAGTTTGATCCCAATCATAAACCCTAAAACTTTGAATGTTTAATATTTAGTTGCAAGTTCCCTTAAAAGTCAATATAGGGATAAACAACCTGTTATTTTGATGAGTGGCATCTCTAAGTCAGTTGTTTGGAAGCTGGAACGTATTTCTCATGTAAACGATCTCCCACATGGTGATTAAGTCCCAAGCCAGTTCCTCCATGCCTCTGTAACCCATAGTGTACTTGAATCCTATCTCTCCACTGTTCAACTAATTCACATGGATGTGGGACTAGCCAAGCAAACACCACCACCCTGCCATGAGTTTAGGCTGTCAAAACAGGTTGGTTTTATATAAATGGATGTTAATGTAAGAGAATTTGTTAACATATTAGATACCCAAAGAGACTATTCCAGAGCCTGACACACCTGGGATGGCCAGCCCCTCTAGATCAGGCCATACTGTGGATACAGTTTATTGCAATGATGTAGGGATTTCAGAGAACCAAGAGACAAGAAATCTATCGAAGGGATTCTTCAGTTCCTAATTCCTTATCAAATGGTGGGCTGTTTAGGTCAGGCTGGTTTTGCAAGACTCTGTGCTCTATGACAACTCATCTGAGATGACTCTACTCTTCATGGCTTCTTTATTTCTGAAATTACACATGTCTTTAAAAAAATAAAAGAAAGGTTTGATGTGTTTTTCCTGCCTTTCTTGGTAGTGCCAGGGCCTCTGCTGGGAGGTAGAGAAGGCGGACAGAGCAGTTCGGTGGCAGTTGTCACCGGGACACATGAATGCTTGGTAATTGAGGACCGTTTATTGAATATGTAAAAGAAAAATATGGACATCTGAGCATAACTTCTGTTTTAGACAAAAATATAAACTTCCTTATTTACCAAAATGTTTGTCATAAAAAAATGCCAGACCCTTTCGCACCAAATTCAAGGACTAATGTTCGGTCCTCCTCTAAGTCAGCAGAGTGAGCTGCTGTGTTTGCTCCTTGAGCCTGGGACCCCCCAGGCCCTGCTAATCTCAGGCCCCTCCCCCACGGCCAGCGTCTAGCACAATGCTTTGAGTATAAAAGGTGTTCAATAGGTGGGTGCATTAAAAGTCAATTTACTAGAACTCCTACTTATTCCTCTAAAAGCCACTGAATATCCAAGGGTAGAAAGAAGCTGCAAACAACCATTGGCAAAGCCTTTTTTTCTCCCGTAAGCCAGGTAGCAGAAAGCAAGAGACACAGAACCAAGTGCCACACCTCTACCCATCAACTGTCCAACCTGGCACTCCTCGGACCAAAATCAATTGTGAATCAGAACCCAGGAAATTTCTGACTCCTGACTCCTGCCAAAGATGAGGGAGATAAAGTCTGCTGGGAGCAGGCAGGAAGGGTGGCAGCCTGGCACCCTAATCTGAGCCTGTTACCCCCACTGGCCAGTTAGAACTCTGCACCTCAGCCTCTGAGAAGGCTGCAGATCCCTGCAGAAAGGTGAGGGGAAAAATGGAATAACAGAGGCCGAATGGAGCCGGGAGTTTGTCCTCCGCTCAGCAATTCAGGACGGGCTGGACACTCTGGGTGCCTGAGGAACAGGCCACGGCTGACAGTCAGGAAGAGCCCGGGAAGGAGGGCTGAGCTGCCACAGTACACACAATACAGCCCTGGAGACAGTAGGCAAGGCCTGGAGAGGGAGCCGCTGTGTACCAGGAGCCCTCAGTTTTGAATCAGTAACTACATTTCCTTAGAACATTCCAGAAGCTACCTTCTCTCTAGGATGGAAGATACCCCTCACCCACATCCACATCCTCCCTGAAACTCAAGTCTCTCTCTTTTATTGTGTGGATTATAAATTTAGGTTATTAGATGTGTATGGGGCAGTTTTATTTCACATTCCTCCTTTGTTGTCCTTTCATTAGTTATGAAAGACTTGAGCGAAGCTCCAACTGCCTCACTGGGATGAGGAGGGTGAGGTAAGTAAGAGCTGGGAGATCTCAACCAACAGCCTTGTCAGTACAGCCACTGTACAGCTAGATGCCCAGAGGAGGGCGGAGCCCCGGGCTCTAGACTGGGTTAGTAGCACCACCTGCCCTGTGGTTCTCCTGTGAGCCCCAACCGTGGAGCTGCTGGGCTTGTTTGACAAAGGAAGCATCTTCCCCTATAGTCACCTTCTGCTTGGTTATGGTGTGAATATTTGCTCTAGTGTGAATATTTGCCTTCTTATGTTTTTGATACATTATCAAAAGATTGGGATGAGTAGTTTTTATATAATATCTTATTTATTGATAAGGAACCTTGCAGAAAAACTAAAATAAACCTTATAAAGTCAAGCTGGGAGAAGCACAGAATCTAGCATTTGTTCCTAAAGAATGGCCTAATGAAGTAAATTTAAGGAAATTTGGCTTCATTTAAGAAATCATCTTTCTAAAGAATACATTTTGGAAAAACTAAGTACTACTTGCCCCGTGAATTTGAACATACTTAATTTAACAAACATCACTGCGTAGCTGCTAATGTGCAGGGCTCTGTCCTAGGCATGGGCCCACAGTGAGCGAAACTGGACACAGCGCTGCATCCCAGGTCTAAAGAAGATGCCTCCTAATTGGTAAGAATTTGGGGACTTCTTTTCCCTTGGCCCCTGGAAGGAAATATCATGTTCCTAATACTTTGTCCTTCCTTTGAGATGCTTCATAATCTGCTCAGGAGAAGAGCTCAAATTTACCCTTGGAGAGAAACTGTGAGGTCCCCAGTGAGTTGGGGTGACTGTGAAATGAATAATTGCCAGTTTGGCTGTGGGAAGATCTATTCCCAGACACAGGCACCAAACAGAAGGTTCTGGAGCCAACTGACATCTCCACCTTACTTATGCTCCCAGTAGCATCACCATTCAAGGTGCTGTTACGTTTTACCCATTTTCTCTTTTTAGTGGAGGCACATGACCCTGAGGCCCCACCTGGAGGAAAAAGGAGATGTTCCCTTCTGAGCTAGGCCTTTAGACGGCCTGGCTGGGCAGCGCCCACCGATGCAGTCAGGCTGTCGGGACCCGCTGCAATCACTGGCTCTGCCGTTGCCTGGCTTATTCACTCACTCTGTCTAGACTCCAATTTCTGGAGCCTTTAGTGACTCATTTTTCAACAAAATGCAAGTAACTTCACTTTACTTTGCCTTCAGCTCCATATAACCTAATATTTAATGTGCACTGAGTATTACTAAGTGTATCCCCATCAAAAAGGAGTCTGCAGACATCCCAGAATATCACATCACTTGGACTTTGATCCTAATCACATATTAACCCTCTTACAGAAACCTCAGTTTTGTGGACACTTGTATCGGGGAACCCTGTTCAAAGCTACAGTGTTGTCCCAGGTGCGTTCAACAATGCCTTTATATATCTCAGATTTGGTTTGCAATGGCTTAAAATGCCATAGCCTCATTTTAGGTTGGCTTTGAGTCATTTAACCGCTCTCTGTTCCTCTAACACCTAACTCATTATCTTCAAAGCTTAGAACAGTCAGACCGTAAAGGTAGATTGTTCAGGGCACCTTAAATGGTCAGAGTACAGCACCACCGGCCAAACCTTGAGGATTTTTCCAGTAACAGCCAACTGTAACTGTGCAAACACATCGTTATGAGACCTGACCACGCCATGCTTTCAAAGAAGACTATGTAGGTACAGGGCTGAAAAAACTTGTTTGCGATTCTATGTCTCTGGGGCTCTTGAAAGAAAGAGGCTTTTCTTTTTCTACCTAGAGGTTGTCAGAGAACCGAAGTCAGAAGCACAAAGCAGCATGGCACGGTGTGTCTCTGGGCATGTCCAGCCCAGGGCAGTCTCTCCTTAAGTCCTGACAATTTTCGCCCTTCCCTCACCAGAAGCCCCCTTACCTTCACTGTGGGACATCCCTCTTCAACTAATGAGATGTAATATTCAAATCCACTTCCTGAGCTAATACAGACATTTTGCTTTCCTTCAAGACCTTTATTTCTGCTGATTCTGTAAGATCATCTGAAACAGGTTTTCCCTGCTCTGGAGTGGACTTCTTCACATACGCGTGTCCTGCACCTACCCAGAACTCTCTTTCTTCCCCTCAGGAACCGGTTTCTTTGACACACTGTCTCTTTCAAGCTCCTCATTTTTATTTATTTATTACTTTCATTTTTAATTTCATGTTTTCAATAAATGTTTGTCGAGGATCCACTATAAGCCAGAAACCATTCCTGGACCAAAGACATGGTAGCGAAAGAGCCGAGACCCCTGTTTCATAGAGCTTATGGACGGGGGTTAATAGCATAATAGCTACAGTTATCAAACGCTGTAAACTTGACACCCATCGCCTCCTTTAATTCTCACACCAATCTTATGAGGAAGGCAATAGAATCCTATTTTATAGGTGAGAAAAGTCGAGCTCGGAAAAGCATGACCTGGGGACCCCAGCAATCCTTGGATCTTTGATGAGATCCGTTCCCACCCTGTGCTGCTGGTTAGCAAGACCCAGCCAGGGGCCCGGTGCTGCCTGTGTACCACGACCCAAAATCCTGCACGCATGCGGGCCTTTCCCGCTTTGCTTTGACATTACAACCACACGTCTCAATTGCCTTTCTTCACTGTCTCAGAGGCTCCTCAGTAAGTCTCACTTACACAGAACCACCACCATATCTATATTCATGATCACCGTTGCCACATAATTACCAAACGGGAAAACATCTGTAACATAACAGGTTTCCTTCCTCTCTTAATTATGGGCTTAGCAACCAGAGGAACTTTAATATTTAATATGTAAGCAAAATACTTACAGATTATCAAGTGATGTGTCCCTTTTGATGTAAAATCAGAGTTAAACTCTGAACTCCAAGCAACGCGACTCTATTTGCCTGACACACTGGTGGGCCAGAGGCTGGAAGAAAGAGTTTAAACTCAGCGTTTAAACTCATTAGTGGGGACCTGCAAACCCAACTTGTGTCTCTGCTATGGTCCTCCCTTTGCATTTTGCTCATGAATTATGCAGGCAATTTAACTCATAAAGATAAAGGAGGCCTTTCATTATCAATATCCCTCCACACCCACATGGTGCAGATAAGTCGATAAACAGGCTGCTAATTATATTAACGTTTTTTGCAATGTATGATTCAATGTTGCTTGCAGTAAAACCCAACCTTCCTTACTTTGAATATTTATTTTCTTGCCCCATTGTGCTTTGTCTCCGGTAAGAGTTGGAGGGCCGCCAATATTGTCCTCCGACAGGTGACAGATTTCAGGAATGATCAGAATAGATCACTAAGTGATCGTTTATACATTAAAATGAAATAGCAGTTCTGCGTAACAGATGACAACTTGAAACTAAGGGGGAACAATTTCTATTCATAATAAATTATCCTAAAGATTCCTGCCTGTGAATATTTTTAGAGGGTCACTAAGAGTAGCTCGATGTTACCAAACCTGTTTTAAAATCACAAAACAACAAATGCTGGTGAGGATGTGGGGAGACTGGAACACTCTTACACTGCTGGTGGGCCTGCAAATTAGTACAAACCCTGTGGAAAGTAATTTGAAGATATCTCAAAGAGCTAAAAATAGAATTACCATTTGATCCAGCAATCCCACTACTAGGCATCTACCCAAAGGAAAAAAAGACATTCTATAATAAATACATCTGCATTTGAATGTTTATGGCAGCACAATTCACAATTGCAAAGATGTGGAAACAACCCAAGTGCCTGTCAATTCATGAGTGGATTATTAAAATGTGGTATATGTATACCATGGAGTACTATTCAGCTTTAAGAAACAATGGTGATATAGCACCTCTTATATTATCCTGGATAAAGCTTGAGCCCATCCTTCAAAGTGAGATATCACAAGGATGGAAAAACATGCACCACATGTACTCACCATCAAATTGGTACTAACTGATCAACATTGAGGTTCTCACATGGAAGTAATATTCACTGGGTGCCAGTCAGGTGGGGGCAGTGAGGGACTGGGTAAACTCACAACTAATGGATGCAGTGTGCACTGTATGGGGGAAGGACAAGCTTGAAGCCCTGTCATGGGCAAGGCAAAGGCATTATATGTAACCAAAATGTTTGTACCCCCATAATATACTGAAATAAAAAAATTATTTTAGGTATCGCTAATAAAAATAAAATTCTGATCATTAAACTCTGAAAAAAAAGATCTCAGCAGTTAGAATTCATAATTATTGGGAGACATGTCTTTCTCTTTTCAGGTCAAGTTTATTATGGGTTAAGACTTCAATTTGGCTCTCAGAGGGGCTTTCTGCACAGGCTTCACCAAAGCATGGACCCAGGGTTGACTTTTGCCTGTCCATTGGAAAACTTTTAATCAAAGTGCTTGGTTTATGGCCCTAGTTTTCTAGATCCATTTATATTTATGCTACATTCTTACATGAGGATGACCTAATGAAAATTTTCATTACTTTGCACAATGCATCAAAATATGAGCAGCTTAACATTTACAGAAAACCTTGGGGCAGGATCAGAGGAGGCGGGAAGACTAGAATATTGCAAAGACTATATATATATACACATATACACATACATATATGCATAAAAAAGTTGAAAATGTATGCTGTGACTGCTTTTTTTGCAGGGGAAGAAGTCTGCAATTCATGGTCTTGCCTGACATTAGTCTATATATAACATACCTTCCTTGTACACTTGTATTTCTATTTTTTGGTGTGTTATGTTTTCTTCTTGATTGTTTTTTAAAGAGTAAATGGAATAGCAAAGCAACATACTGCTCTGCCTCATTCATCAAAGGTTCTCTGGTGAAGGGACACAAGGGAGAGGGCTCAAGGAGTAATGGTTAAATTGGGCGTATACTTCATCATTTGCAGAAAAGGCATTGGAAGCAGTAAAATGTCACAGATCTAATCCAAGCTGAATCAAGATTTCAACACAACTCTAGGCACGACCCTTAACCTCATTTAAGCTACTTAAAAGCCAACTAAAGATAAGACCTCTTCAGTGTACTTAGACACAATTTGCCAATTTATCTTTAAGATGGGCATTTTTCAGCACCATTTTGGTGCTGGGGAATGAAACACTGAGAATTTTGCAGAGTTGGAACCAAATAACAAATGAGTGACATAATGAACAAGACAAGTGCCTTCCACATAGATAGAACAATGCTTCTGCAAACTTCAACACAAACTTCACATCAGCTTCCAAGGCCACCTCTGCAAAATGAAGAATTTGTCAAAGCCTTTTCTCTGCCACTTCCCTGCAAACTCTCAGTGCTGCCATTGGATACCCTGTCATCATTCAACATGCATATGTTCCTGGGAGGCTGAAAATATGAAAGTAAAGAAAACATGCTAGGACCTACTTTGGGAACACTTTGTGTAGACTCAAATAGTATGAGTGGAAGATTTGATCCACCTTTAATCTGTTTCCTCCAAATCTAGCACTTTCCCCAAAAGGTCCCAGAATCTCTCTAGTAGTAGAGCAGAAATCACATCTTTACGGTTTCCCAGTAAGATGTTTCTGCCTCTCCATCTCCTCTGGGGCCAATCTCATAACTTTCCAAGTAATAGATCTAAAGAATTAGTGTGAGCATTTAGGGATAGAAAGTAAGGAGGTACAGGTGGGGGAAAAGTTCAGTAGTTGATTTCCATTTCTACAAATCAGAGCGAAAAACCCTAGAAGCCAGTAAAAAATGTCCAGAAGGCTGTGACATCTCTATCCTTTTTGTCCCTAACTTAAGGCATAAAAGCATAAAGGCCTTAGCCTTTGAGTCCTAAAACCATGGCATGTGACCAGCTATGAAAAGAAAATCCCAGTTGATCTTAAGAATGATATTATACCCCACTTACCCACACTTCTAAAGCAGAACAATAGTGAACTACAATCAAGTAGAATTTGCCCAATATGCTCAACACAAAGATTTTCTTTCTTTTAGTTTTTAGTACTCAGTGGCTGTCTTTAAATTTTGAAATGCAGCTTTTTTCAACACCATTCAATAGGAGAATGTCATCTATGCATCACCCTAAATCCAAATACAGTGCTGCCTCAAATGAACAGCACAAGGAGACCTGGATCCCCGGCATACAGGGAAGGAGAACAGAAACTCCTGATACAGACACCTCCGAGATCTTATGAATCTAGGAAGACCACAGCAGGGAACTCATTCTTCTCAGAGGCTTCTCCGTCTGCAAAGATCATATTTGCCTTCAGCTTACCCATTGTTTAAATGAAAAAAATCACTGTCTGGGAAAAGGAAAAGGTAAACTAACTCAGCGCCTCCAAGAATGCAATCAGGCTAAGCCTACCCACCAATCTCACTAAACCTACCTCAGTCCCATATGAGCTAGAATAATATGCAATTTTCTCAGATTAATTATGTGAACTTATTATATGCACTGCTCTTACCTCATGCAAGTGAAGACTTGACCCTAAGAGACTCTTTTACTCACGATGTCCCGTCACTGGCTTAGATCTGACACCTGTATTTTCTTAAGTTCTCACCAAGGACAGTGAGATGCTGTTTATTATTTTTGGTTTCAAACAACACTTCATGACATTTGTGTCAATAAAATTAAAATGAAATCTAACCTAGCTTTAAAGTGTTTATAGCCATTTTATATATAAAAGAAAACATCGTTAATATAGACAGGCAGGAAGAACATCTCTGCCCAGCACAAGGTAACTTACATTCATAAATGTACTACAGATGAATTACCTTTCAAAAATTGAAACTTTAGTTTAGTAAAGAAATTAAGTGTGTATTAAACATGGGAAAGTCACAATATAAAGCCCCTTAAGAATAGCAATGAATACATGTGGTGTTTGTTTTTCCATTCTTGTGATACTTCACTTAGAAGAAAACCAAAATGTGTGTACCCCTGTAAAGTCAGAAAAAAATAAATAAATAAATAAAATTTTGAAGTGTTCAAAAAACAAAGGATACCAATGAAGACAGAGTAGATGTAAAAAAAAAAAATCAGAGAGACTACTTCTGGAACCGTATAGAACCGGTAAAGATTATGTGCTGGCTATCACATAGTATAGCAGCTAGCGATGGAGATATGTGGCTAGAGAGGAACCATTTTGTATCATCACAAATAAATTGTACATACCCTGAATTGATCATTTTATGCATTATACATGTAACAAAATTTCACATGTACCCCATAAATTTGTACAACTAAAAAGAAAATAAAATGATGCTGTCTCCAACTTAAACAGGGGGAGGCTAAAAATTCATTAATTCCCTGCTAATATTACTCTTATAAGCCTATTTGTGACTTGATACTTTACTACATCTTTATCTGAAAGTATTGACCTGAACATAGGCAAAGCAAAATTTAAGATTCTAAAATCCACACATAGTTGTGGAAATACAAACATATTATCATGTACAGATGAATAAATGCAGGTATCTTTAATTAAAACATACACATGAATAGGGTTGACTGATGAATTTGCAAATTGGTCTTTCATGCTTCTGAAATTGTCTCTAGAATTTCAGGAAAAAAAAAGAGAGAGAGAGAGAGTGCATAATTTGGAGGAGGGACACAAATCTTGAGGCCAGAGAACGCCTTAGTTCAAAACAGATATGATTATTTTAGACCAAAAAAAAAAATACAAAGGGAAGACCAAGTTTCTTCAATCCAGATAGTAATAAGTATTGGGGGGTCACAATTTGTCATTAGGGACCTTGGTGAGAGAATTCTAAAAACTCTGGCAAAAAAAATTAAATCTTAAAAGCATCAATCTTGTGAGGGTGTGGGAGGCATACGTGGTAGTAATGACTAAGTCATGATGGATAAGGAAGTAATTCAAATAGAAAAAGACCAGAATATGTTATTTTGTGCAAATAATAGCAAAACTTTATGCAGCAATTACTACTGTCCTCAGGATGTGAAACTGCTATCTCTTCGGATGTGGGCGAACAATGTGCTTCCACACTAGAAAGAGCCTCCCATGGTCCCAACGAAAGTAATAAAAGAAAATGATGAAAACACCATACCAGGCTTTGCTAAAACTTTCAAAGTCCTGGTGGAATAGAGGAGCTAAGAGACTGTTGGGTTTGTATAGATGTCCAGTCACAATAGATGTGTTCGATAAATGCTAGCAGTTCTTTACTGTGATTCAGCGTTTGGGTGTATTAACTCAAAGATCCTAATGATCACAGACAAAAATCCAACACTAAAATAGTTCAAGGTACAAGAGCAATGTGTTTCCTCTTCAGAACTGATCTTCAATCAATGAGGCAGAAAGCAAAAGTTAAAGTGAGTACCGGCTCCTGAGAGCTCAAGTAGTTGGCTACTTCTAAGTGGCTGCAGAAATAACAACCTATAAGCGAGTGATGTGTAAATCAGAAAAGCTTCCTGGATTGCCCTCTTATATATTTTCTTACCTTAATCTTCATCGCCCCATGAGCAAGAGAATCTATGATCAAAGCAAGACCCATTTTTGTGAGATATAATGGAGTGGACTGTGGCAATGATTATGGAGTTAAGTGCTGTTAAAATTGGTCACATGCACCTAATCAAGAAAACATAATTGTTGAGAAGTACATGCCCCCTTGACATACCTAACTCCTACTCATTTGAAGCAGAGATAACTAATTTCCTGTTAAATATCCTTATCTGTTTCTGTTAATTAGAAACAGAGCCCCCCTTCTGTTAGGGGTGGTGATGTGCTCAGCTAAAATAAACCCCTACATTTCTTAGCCTCCCTTGTAGACAGAGGAGGCCATATAACATAAGATTGGGTCAATGTTATGAAGGCAGCATGTCAAGAAAACTTAAAAGTGTGAAGCTGACTAACTGGGAGACCATTTTGTCCTTATTCTTTCCTGCTTTGTCCTGTCTGGAATGGAGACATAATGGCTGGAGCTGCAACATCCATCTTACTACCATGAGGCATCTTACAAGACCCTAAGGATGGAAGCCATGTGCCTGTCGATGGCAGAATAGAAAAAGATATGAGGACCTTAGGTTATTAAAGATATTATAAAGCCACCTCACCAGACTTGAACTTCTTTTAATAAGAAAAATAAATCTCCTTCTTATTTAAGCCACTAATTTATTTTCTTTACTAGGGGAAGGGGGTCTTTATTACTAATAGTTAAACACAATTCATTACTGATACATTATCCCTGAAGTCTCATCTTAAATTTCACTTCCTTGGGGAGTCCTTCCCTGATCCCTTAGACTAAGGTAGGTCTCACAGCACCTCACTTTTATAGCACTCATCACATTTGTGATTATAATTAACCCTTGAACAACAAAGGTTTGAACTGCACAGGTCCATTTACATGCAGATTTTTAAAATAAATACAGTCAGCCTTCTGCATCCTCAAGCAAATGCAGATCAAAAATACAGTATTCGTGGGACGCAAAACCCACAGATACTGAGGGCCGTCTTTTCACATCCACGCCTACCTCCTGATTCTGCAGGGCCAACTGCGGGGCTTGAGTATTTATTCACAGATTTTAGTATCCATGAAGGTCCAGGAAACCAATCCCCCATGGATACTGAGGGATGACTGGATTCATTTAATGTCTATATTCTTCAGCTAGCTTTTAAGCTCTAGATGAACAAAGATTAGATCTGTCTTATTTCCTCCATACCTATCGAACCTAGCAAAGAGTGTGGCACAGAGCAAGTGGTCAATAACGGTTTAATTTAATTGAATGAAAAATGTACAGAAAGAACAAAGAATCTTGGTCAACACCCCAGACACTGTGCCGCTGCTGCAACTCCTAAAAGTGGAAATAACTATTCTATCTAGTGTAAGCACTATAGAAACCTACAAAGTAAACTATGTAGCTTTGTCAGAGGCAGTAAAGTAAATGTAGAACTTGAGACGCATTAAAGTCAAGTGTCATCTTAGACTCTGAGTGGTTCCCTGAACACCATGTGCAGACTTTAAAAAGATCTAGTATGCTTTGATGTCCAGCTGAAAATACATTTGCCATGTACCTACGAGTTTTCTGTTCTAACAATAGCTAATGGGGCCTATACTGTGATGAACCAACAATACAATAAGCAGAAGAGTCTAGTCTGTGAGCTGAATGTGTTGTTCAAATAGCAAGCATCAAACAAGATTTCTTGGCATCAAATAAGATTGTTGTTAATTCCTATAAAATATAAGCCAAAAATGGGACCTATGATGAGCCTTTTAGACCCACTGCAGATGCTGACTTTTTCTGGCAAAACTAATACTCCAGTCACATATGCCAGGGAATTACCAAAGGAAAGACTTATCCAGAAAAGAGTTCTTAAAAGCATTTGAAGGCCTGTAGAGTCAGGAGAAAGAACATCGATCCTGTTTCTATAACTTAACAAGGCAGGCAGAGTAGCAATGGGCTAAATGGGAAAGAAAGGGAGGAAAGAAGGAGGAAAAGAAAGGAGGGAAAGAAGGAGAAGAGCAGGAAGTACTACCTAGGGCTAGGCTTTAGACATTTCATCTAATTTTGATGTGATTGACATCTTGAGGACTGGGCTTCTTTTGGGTATTTAGGTACCATTTGAAAATATCTGTTAAGCATCTAGCAAAAATTTAACAAGGACTCAATGACAACGTCCTAGAGCCCTCCCAGACTCTAATGCTGGAGGGAGTTTACATTTACTTCCTAAAGTAAAATTTTAGCAAGAAAAGATGGGACTCCATCTGTAAAACATTCAAGGGAACACCAGTGAAGGCTGAGACATTTTTAGAGACTCATGAACTAATGATATCAAGTGATCCTGTAGCCACTCTAGTGTGACAAGCAGCACATCACAAATTATAGTACAAACAGCTACTTGTCTCCTTCTCACTCCCTTCTTCCCTTTCTTTCAGCATTTTTCTCATTTTGGTTCCTCCCGAACACTTTCTTTTTGTTATCCTGTTTCCTAGCCCTTCTTATAGCACCATGGACTGACAGACAGACAACGGGCAGAAGGAATCAGATTGAAAACACCTATGTGGTATTATTTGACAGCTGCCGAAGAAGCACTATCCAAAAACCAGCCCTGATAACATGGAGAAAAATTCCCACATTTGTCATTCATCTGTGTACATGCATAAAGAAATGCCTGTTAAAATAAGAGGATCCACTACCAAATTGGTATTGTCAGATTTTCTTTGGTCATGTAGCAGAGCCCTGAGTGACGGGGACCCAGGATATGGGAGTTTTGATAGGGTAAGAAATGCTAGAAATGTGTGGAGGTGGAGATGTTTCAGGGAGGGTAAAGGGTGAGGGTGGGATGTGGGAACAAAGTTCCTCAGACTGGCAAAGGGATGTTGCCAAAAGAGAGAAGATTGGCAGAGAAAAAAGCCAGCCCTGATTAGCATAGCTTGGCATTTTCAGGATGGCTGATAAAACAGCAGGAATTCTAGGAAGTTTAGTTTTAGCTTGAGATAGGGAGGGTGGCTGAAAAGACTGATGAGCCCCAACCTTTTCCTGGACCATTTGACGGATCAGCATGGGTTAGCAAGTGCCACCCAGTATTTGGCCTCTGTGATGCCAAATGGCACACAAGCCTCTCCCCTCATTCAGTCTATGCACCTGAAATTCACTTACTCCAAGTGCAACAAGAAAAGAGATTAAAAAGATGCCTCTTTCAGAATTCACAGCAATTGAATTATCTTCAATGGAATCTTTAGTGCTGAGCTGGTCGAAGAGACAAAGTTAAAACATACTGAAGTATAAGTGCTTGAGAATTTAATATTTATGATAGATGAGAGTGTGGCATGTACAGTCATACAATCCAAGTTGCAATTTGGGCAATCACAATAGTTCCTGGAGTTTTCATTTCTGTACTGGGGCTCAATTCAATTCAATCCATAAAGAAGAGATTTCAAGATGTGTATAAGCATAAATCATTTGTGCTGATGCATGGGTAGCAAGGAAATGAAGCAGAAGGCTGCCTGGAAAATTGAGACTAAGAAATAAGAGGTGCTGACAGTGACTGAGATAAGCACAGATTGACTAGACTGGAATCTTTGTATTTTGGCTTCTGTGATGGAGAAAATTATCTGACAAAGTGCTGAACTTCATATAGGCACTTAGAAACCATTTGAAAAGACATCTTTATAAGTAAATATGAGGTGACACAGAAGACCAATGAACTATTCCCCAAAAGGCAGAACACTGAGATACAACTCTGAGCAACATGGAATCATTTTTGAAAGTTTTATTCTAAAATGCCCACAGAATTAAGTCCCTTAGCCTATATCCATGGGACACCTATAACACCCAGTCACTTCTCTGAAGAGTTCAAACCAGTTGTTTGACTCCATGTAGATGAAAAACAGAAACATTCTGCAGGTAGTTATGCCACTGGGAAAACAGAGCCGTTTAGATCACACTTACAAGTAGCTCTGAAGCTAAAGTTATCTCCAACTTGGTTTCACTCTTTCCTGGAAAGCAGGGAAATTGCTAGCAGATCACCAGCTTGTGAAAAAGCCATTTTTATGATAGTCATGATCTTCTGGGAGAACACGTAGTAAGGATGGCATAAATAAGGCTGATACAGAAAGGGAGAGGAGACAGAGCACGTTGGCCAAGAGAAAAATCTTTCCTTTTTTAATGAAAATTTAATGTTGAATGGATAAAAAGGCACTCAGCAGCTGGTGTTCCCCTTAACAGGAACTGACACTTCCTTCAGTCAAGTCCCAAGACATTTAGTTTTGTAGAACAGGCAATGCTATACATGAGTCAATGAAAAATGTTGCAACTCTAACGTCTAAATTTTTTAAAGGTTCTTGACCACCAAAATATTTGTGAGACTGAGTGGGGAAGCTAAGAAACAGCATTAGTAATTCTCCAAGCACTTCTTCCACATTTGAAAAATAAAGAGCTCAGTGAACCAATCTCTGTCTCTTGTAATGATTCAAAGGGATAGTGTGTGTTGTATCATAAGCTCGTTAGTAATTGCCAGAAATGGTCACTGGAAGCAAATAGGAGTGTCCTAGTAATAACATCTATTAGCTACCTAGGATGGACTCTTTGTTACCAACAAAAGCCTGGTAGAAAAATCTGGCATTATCTTGATATTTCAGTGTAACTTCAGCAACCATCTGGAATACTGTAGTTGTGATGACACTGCTTCTGGGGACAGCAAACAGCACAATCATTAAAAAAATTCATTTCAAATATCTTCCTGGAAGCTAATAAATTTTACAGCAGTTTTAATCCTTCCTCTTTTCAACAAAGAAAAGCTTAGTTCCAGACAAATTAAAAGTAAATTGATTGCCTTGGGGGAATCTATTCAAATATTACTTTTCCATGTTAGAAATCTTTCTTCCTCAAACATTGAGAAAGAGAGACACAGAGAGAACACGAGAGAGAGAGAGAGAGAGAGAGAGAGAGAGAGAGCGCAAAATCTTGGGTGGGGGAGCTAGATGGATTATGGAGATAAAGGATGTGAAAGGGCTAGAAGCCAGTACTGTATATGAAAAAGAGAAGCTATAGCAACAGAGGAAGAGTGACAGACAATCCAAACCATTAAATCTTTGTTTGCAAAACCAGGTAGAAATCAACTTAAAATAAAATGCAAATGTGCCACTGGGGTGCAGACCTAACATTTGTGCTGGAATTTATGAATAATAACTATGAATAATGAATACCAAAATTGAAGGGATCAAATGCCACCTTCTATGTTTACTTGTCATCATCCATCTTTCATGGACAATGCTTAGTTTTATTCTTTTTCTCTTTTCCTTAAAATTTACTTAGAATTATTCTTATTCCAGTTGTCCAATTAATCATACTAGTAGGAGAAAGCAAGCTATATTTTTTCAGGGCGTTGCCTCAAAAGCAGTTACACAAATTCAGAAGAGAGGCCAATTAATCTATTCTTTGAGGAAACGTAATAATTTTAAGACACCTATTCTTGTCCCCATGTTCTTATCAGGAAGAAAATATCCATTATATCTTTAGCACATGGAAGTTCCAGTATGACCCCCTGGCCACCAACTTGCCCAATTCTTCTCTGATAGAGAGAATGGCTCTTCCATCTGAAGTATCAGGGAAGTCTTGGAATCTAGTTGGGCCACAGCTGTGAGGACTTTTTCTGAGTTGGCTCAAACCTTTGCATATAAGAGTTGCAGAAGGCTCTCCAGTTGAGATGACCTAAGATAAGACACTCTGCCATAGCTCTAGAAAAATCTGTGTAGGAGCTGATGTATAGTAAGCCTGGATCACAGCCACAAAATTTCTCTCTCTCTCTCTCTCTCTCTCTCTCTCTCTCTCTCTCCCTCTCTCTCTCTATATATACATATATATACACACACACACATACATACATATATACACATACAAACATATATATCACTACCACCACCACCAGTCCTCATCATTCTTAATAGTCATTTCCTTTCACAAATTAAAACAACAGAACAAATCAAAAGATTACTGAAAACCAGGCTGGTAAATTTAAATGCTCTTTCCATTTGCAGATCATACATCTTTACACCCTTGGAGTAATCTGTCTTTCCAAAACATTGCATCTCCTGAACTTCAATTTTATTGTATTTTTCACTTGTTGGTTAAAATGCCAATACTTCATGGCTGGGTCTGTGAAGCATGGGGGTGCTAATGAAGGAATGCCATGCTGTGGTGGAAAAAGCCATGAGGACTCTAGTTCTGTGTATAGAGAGCAAGACAATACTGGGAGTAGAGAATATGAAGCTTCATTCAAGCCTGCATGATTTCCATTCTCTGAGATTTCGATTTGGCAGTTACAAGAGGGAGGGTGTGCACTTGTTTAATATAAGATGTTGGACTCTAGCATAAAAATATTCTAAGAGTAAATGGAAATTATTAATTAAAGAAAAAGTCTTCTTTGGCCTTAGAGCTTTCTTATCCTCTTAATTCTACTTTGCAATCTTTTTCATTTGCTTTTATCAATTAGTGAACAGCAAATAATCTGGCTTGTTATTAAAACTGCAGATAAAATAATCAGCTTTGGCAAAATGAAAACGGCGCCTAGCTGAAGAGCTAAGAATCATCATCTGCTCATATATTAAGACATGGCACAACTCCCTTATCTATCCTAATGGCCCTGGATCAGTCGGAGGCAGGGGGAGGGGTAGAAAAAGTTTGGAAAGGAGAAGAGAGTGGGGCAGATGCACAATTATATTTTAAAACCCCCTACTGGCATTCAAATAGTTCTCTGCTATTAATCACACACACATACACACACACACACACACACACACACACACACACACACAGAGTCTGCACAGAATTGTAATGCTGACATAGCTTCCTGGATAAGATGCTTATAGGACACTAACAAACAAAGACATTGACGAATGGTTTTATTCTCCTGGGGAATCTTTGTCCCCCTTCTTCCAGAGTTTATGCAAACTGAAAAGTTTATATTTTTAACACCCTGTTGTCCATTCCAATATGGGAGGTCAGCAATATTTCAACAAAGAAACCACTCATGAGTAATGATTTTACGGAGACAAGACTGGGGAAACGAATTGTTTGAAATGAGTCTAATTCCTTGTGTGACAGCTAATAAAAAGAAACATCTGAACACAGTGCTTGAGAAGCATTTTTGTACTGTTCAACAGACTGAAAATAATACCCTTTTTTCTGGTCCGCATTACCATTAATAACAGCCTTCCCTTCTGGTCATGTGTGTTTACAGAGGGAATGAAGATTGATACCAAGAGCTCTGCACCACCCAACTAGACACAGACTGTCCAGATGATTATTTTTTTAGCACAAACTGACTTTAATTTTTAAAAGTAAAACTAATCATACTCCTAAATGTTTTGGAAATTACTTGGGAACTGTGAAGAAGCCAGGAAATTTGCAAGGTGGCTCTCAGAAAGATTGTTAGGAAAGTAAAAGGTGATGTTCATATCTTGCCTTTATTTAAGGAAGCTCTTGAACCCTCCTGAGAGGAAATCTTCCATCTTTTTTGTTTACTTTCTCCTGACCACACCCCGAAGATTTTCCAGAGCAGGGAAATAATAGATTGATTATGCACTAGATAGAATAATCCACGAACTGCATGTTGTCAGCTCCCCCAGTATATTAAAGATGGAATTGCCTTTAAAAAAATTTCAACATATTCACAGGCATTGCATAAAGAAAGGTTCCCCTGGAGTTCAATGAATCTTTTATTCCAACCTATAAATAATAAGTGCTTTCATTAATTAATTCTCATTTTTCTTCTCAACTCCCTTGTCTCCGTTCCATAGTGTTCAACTCATCTCTGCCATGATCAAAATATCCTCTCATCTTCCCATTTAATACAGACCTTGTCTCTCCTCCTTTAGCTTTGTGGCCTTCCCTCATCACAGCAAATCTTTCTGCTTAGAAACCTCCAAGGAAGCTACAGGGAGGCAATCAGAGACAACAGCAGTGGCTAAGTCTCTGCCAGAAAATCCGTCAATATGGAAAAAGTCTGTTCTCTGGGGCATTTCCTCCTTCCCACCAAAGAACCGTCAGAGAAAGCCTAACAGTTTGGCGTGGGGGGGGGGTCCTACGATTAGAAACAGCTGTGTCTGGAATTTCCTTAGCAGAATATGTTACCCGCACCCTTTACAAGGAAAACAGAAGAATATTAACTGTACAACTGCATAGTCCATTATAAAAGGGGCCGAATTTTGCTATTAGGAGAGTGAATGGTTAACATTTACTGTAAAATAAAATTTCAAGTCTTACGATTCCCTCAAATTCTAAAAAGCTGCCATGAATTTTGTGTCTGCCCCCAAAAACCCAACGGAGTATTCAGTAAACGACTGAACTATTTGCTCATTGGAAACTCACAGGCTAATGTAACACTGGTCCTCTCCCATCCTTAACATCAAGATCATTGGGCCATGAGCCAAAACCTAGAGAAGTAAGCCTCATCTTGGTGAACTGGAATCTCTAGTGTCAGATATAGTCAGCCTGACTAATGGGAACCACAGCTTGCCAAAATCTACAGCTTCCCGTCTGTTACACCCATCAAATATGCTTAGAAGTCCCATGGCACAAGCCCAGCGGTCTACACATCCCAATCAACTATCAATAGCTTAAGTGTAAGTGATTGTGAATGAAGTACAAGCCAAATGTGTTTCCTTTTTAGTTGCAGGGATTCCAGTGGTATTACGGCACCTATAATGTTCATACCTAATCATTCAGACAAGCCTCCACGAGCTAAATGTTATGGGACGCTCTGCACATGCTGCAATTACAGCATTCAGCACAGCACTAATAGGCACCCTGGTCTCAAGTTGCAGGGGCACCACATGGGCAGTATTGACAGGACCACCCCCTGCAGTTGAATATGATGGAAGATAGAGGGGGTTCCCATATGCCCCACTGGTAGTCTGGAGGCACGTTTCTGCCTCTTCAGGCTCCCACAGCTAGTGAACAAAAGAATGCATATATAAACATCATAGCCTGGAACTCTTTAGTAAGCCTCTTATCTCCCTGACATTCCAATATTGCATCAGTAGTAATTTATTGAATTTTCCTCCTCTGTCTCTTCTTGAACACTTTCCATATGATTCAAACTCAGTACTCTACCCAACTTAGCTTTTCTTCTCAATCCAGAACTTTTCATTTTATAAAAGAATATTCTGTCTCAGAGACACTGCTTTGAAGTGAGCTGCTCAGAAAAATAATTTTTCATTAGACAGCTATATCAGAAAATATTATTGACTGGGTTATTCCTAAATGCAGTAGCATCCCAGGACATTCAAAAGATAATCCTTTCTTTTCTTCCTTGATCAGGATCATGTACTGACATTCACATCCAGTGGGAATCCATTGTGGTTAACTATCAGTGACCCTTCCCCAAGAGTAACCTGGAGAATCTGAAGCATTAAACAAAACTTGCTATCTCATCAGAAATCCTATACTTTGGAACTCAGGAATACGTGTGCCCATATTCCTCTTTAGAGAGAGACAATAATTACTAGATCTCAGACTCAACTGAGCAGAGCCAACTTCGTACATAATCGTGGGTGGGGGGTGGGGACAAAGGAATTTGATGATCTGCAATATTTGTATTTGTTATGGAGAAATCACATTTTATTCCATAATGATAATGCTCATGTGTTAGAAGTCTTTAGCCTTATTAAGCTATTCATTATTTAAACAAATCTCAAGAACAAAACTGAGTCCAGATATCAGAGAGAATAAATCAGTCTTTTCCAATTGACACAATATTTCTCTGCACTTGCTTCCATTGAGCATGGAAATAAGCAACTGGAATATGAATGAAGCTACAATTTCAACAGATACTTTATTGGATTTTTTTCTTGTCATACTTAATATTTTAGGCTTCCTTATTTTGTCAAATGTCTTCCATTTCTTTCTTTCCTACTGCCGTAACTGGAACATCTTTGAGGATATGACTTTAGATTTTCTTAGCCCTTGCCTAGTTCTCATCCCCTACTGATAAGATGCTATAAAACAGTATAATTAACTCCAGCTGCCCCATCTTCACTTCTGACTCTAGGAGCTGAGCAAGCCGACCCCGCAGGGTGTGGACTGAAGTGGGTGGAAAAATGTCTGGCTCCAGCCCAGCTATGGTGTGCCTCTCCCAAATTGCAAGCTTCCCCCATTAGACAATACCCAAGTTCTGCAATCATGTTTACACAGCTGGAACTGTACAGACCCTGAAAATCATGCAAAGCACAGACTGAGTAAGACTGCTCCTTGCTTCATTCTGAATTTAATCCTATTTATCTAAGGAAGAATAAATGAATGCATTAAATTCCCAGCGTTGGGGTAACGACTACTGGGAAAGAGAACGAATGCTCCCCTTCTGAACAGAATGTTCATTATCATGATTGCAGCAGCCCACAGGTGTGAAACTTTCTGTCTGCTAGTAAGAAAGCAGCAGCCAATAAAAGCTCAGTCCAGAAGGAAAAACAGTAATAACAGAAAACACAACTATCCGCCTCAGAAAACAATTCATTGTATCACTACATTTTTAAAAACTATTTACAGTGAAGATACTGGCACTACCTGAGTGAAGCAGGGTTTCTAACCATTCTGGCCCTTGACAATGTGAGTTCACTCTCCCCTTCACAGACCCCCTGTATTAAGGCTGTCATATTCCTGCTCACCAACACCAAGGAGAGCCCTCCCCGTAGCTCCATCAGCTCCCTAAAGCAGGGAAAAGATAGAGTGCAAGCTTGGTCTAGGCATTTAGCAACCATCCCCACTGAGGACCTAAAACCACAGGGACTGGTGAAGAAATTTTTCAACATTGCTAACTTTTGGGGTGCAGAAAAGCAAAGGCAATCCCTTCTGCTGCAGCAGTGTCCAAAAGCAAGCTTCTCTCCAGAAAGAATGAGGCATGAGCCAGATCTACTGGAGCGACTCAAGACTTCATCTGCTTCTTGCCAAAGCTTACTACCCTGCAGCACATCTGAAGCCAGCTCCTTTCAGTGAAGCGTATATGTGAAAAAGGCACCATCCCTCTCCCAGAGGCATTATAGCAAAGGGTCTAAACTGTGGTTTCTGGAGTGAGACTGCCTTGGAGTCCCAGCTCTAAGACTTAATAGCCCTATCCAATGGAAGTTACTTAAAGTTACTCTCCGTGCCTTTTTTTTTTTTTTTGCGTCTGTAGGATAGGACTACTAGGACTAATAGCACTGACCTCATGGGATTGTTGGGATGATTAAAAGATGAAATGCAAGTAAGCTGAGCTAAAGAGTGCCTGGCACAAAGGAAGAATTCAGTACCTGTTACGTATTGTTATCCACCTCAAGCAGCTCTAACTCTCTGGGGCAGATGGGGTCTAGGCTAGCCATATCCTTATATCGTGTAGCCAACAATTGGTGGGACGGGAAGGAAGAGGCTGGGAAAGACCCCATCTTAAAGACATCATTCCATCAGGTTGTACTGGTGACCCAAATGCCACACCATTAGTTATTCTTTTGGATTGTCATCACATTAAGATGCAAATGCTATATGGAAAAGGAGGTCCCTTGAAATAATTAGGACCATGGGGAAATGGAACATGGAAAGTAAGTTTTTATGTGGAAAGTAGGAAACAAACAAAGAAAGGCTGGGGATGCAGGGCCCTGAGTGGAAAGGCTAATGGTGACAAACTAAGAAAGCCTAAGGAGAGTATTGCATGTCTGTGCTCCCAAATGGAGGGGAAGGTGCAGGCAGAGAGATATATTAGCACTGTACACACAATTGTGCCAAGGGCTGGCCCTTATATACACCTTCTAAGAATGTTGAGAAATGCTCTTTCACTCTATGCTTGCTTTTCCTCCTAGACACAGAGCTGAATCTGACTGTCGGTTGCAGTAGATCTCATCATTTAAGAAGAACAAAAACCACACATGCAGAATGCATCCAAATTTTAAAATAAGACCTCAGAAAGGAAATATTGACAAGATGCTTAATATGCTAAGTATGAGGAATTAAATTGAATGAGGCACTTGAGGTAGGGAAGCAAAAACAGGCTGTACCACACACATTCGGAAGGGCACTACTCAGTACTAAGCCCACAGTGCCTTTGGTTGATTAACAGGGAGCATAGCATGAGAGGGAAATTGGAGTGGAGTGGAGAAGTTGACTGGATAGCTCGAATGTAAGGAAAATACATGACAAAAGGAAATCTCAACAATTAACAATGAAAGCAGAATGATAAAATTAAAGGCCAGAGGAGCAGATTGAAGTCAAAGCACCTGGGAAAAACAGCAATCACTTTCTTAAATACAGGTACATAAAACTAAAATGGAAAGACAAACAGGCAAAAGGGCTTTTTAGAAATTGAAGTAGAAAACCTATGACAAATGAGGGCCATTTAATTCAAGGACAAAATACATCGAGGATCTCTTATCCTCTATTTCTCCATCAAAACCACATCAGGGACACCAGGCTAGGTTCTCCTGATAGATCAGCATCTCAAAAGGCTGAACAATGGAATCACTGGGGATAGGGAGGTAAATGGAGCTCTGAAAGGTTGATAAATCCCCTACTTCATATGAATTAAGTCCTCAGAAGATTGAAAGGCACCAAAGGCAAATTGGAACAATTCTGGCCACGGGATTTGGTAGTTCTATCACACAGGAAATGGGCTAGCAGTCCTGAACTAATGGCCAGCCAAGAAATCAAAGGAAAGAGCTAATCATTCCATTTTGGGAAAGGCAGAGGCAGCTGCGAAAGCATCAGAGGGGGAACAGCTGTGTTCTTCACTTAGGGGAAAGACCTAATTAAGTTGAAAATTGCAAACTATTCAGAAATGGATGATTTAGTAAGGGAGAAGGAAGATGAGAACATGAATTTGGTGTAAAAGGAAAAGAGGACCATTTCCACGAAAATACACACACTTGAAAGCAGAGTTAAGCTAAATATATGCAAACAAAAGCCGAAGAGGAGGAAGAAGCTCAGAATGTTTAACACAAGTTAGCTTCACCAGTTTTTCACCCTCATTTCCTTTGCCATGAGGGAAAGATTTTTACAACCCAAAGCTCCATGACTAAGGGTCAGATTTCCCACTCTGCCTTGGTCTTCAGAAATACAGGGAAAAATCCAGCCAAAATACTTTCCGCTTCCCCAATAATCTTCTCACACTAAATGAACAAGAGTCATAGAATGTTAGTTCCTATAAATCATTTCAGTAAAAACTCTTCACTTATAGATGAGGAAACTGGGGCTCAAAGGGAGGAAGTAGGTTGCTTGAGATCACACATACAGTTAGTGGCAGGTCCAGGATTTAAATCCAGATGCTTGAATCAGTGCTTTTGCCCCTCCCTACACAACAACAACAACAAAACAATAAAAAGAAAAAGACAATAGAAAACACCTCAATAACTACTGAGATGTCAAGGGTGATCACAGAGTGTTTTAACAATGTGGAAAATGTCTTTTTAGGTCATCTTTGAGAAATGACCATCACCAAAATGCGCATACAGCACCACAAAGAACAAACCAAAATAGAATGACTGCACCTCAGCAAACTTGCAGTCCAGCAAACCAAAAAGAATAGAGCCATCTGATAAAACTTTTGAAAACATCCAATCTAAAACGGCCCAGATCAGAGGAAATGATGAAGGGGACAGAAGCTAAAGACTAGAATTTCACCAGGCATTTTTTTAAAGAAAAAGTTTTAAACACCAACATGAGCAAGAAAACAGCAAGGACAGAGGGAAGGAAACTTCAAGAACACTCAAGCTGTGATTCAATTGAAATGTTGTGATCAACTGAATTGCCAGTGACACAGATAACACAGCAGGCCAACTCAAAGAGTAAAATGTAAGAAACAAAGTGAAAGGCCAATATCTATACAGGTGCCAATGCTGTAGACATACCTGGGAATTATCAAACATGCCCCTGGGCTAGTTAGACACACCAGTTATTTCTTTCCATCTCATCGTAATGCTTCTGACTCCCTGATCTGTTTGACTTCACTGCTATATTCTGCTACACTTTCCCTAAGCAACAGTTCTTCCAAACTGGAGGAGGTAGCCCTTTCATAACAGGAATGAAAACTTCCCGCCAGTCCAGTAGCCTTCGAGATTTCAAATGGAAAAACAGAACAATGCCCTGGAGTCACATAATATATCCAGGAAACACAAACTCTGTTCTGATCCTTGCACTGTCTTAGAGTAAATCATTTCAGCTCCAGCATCTATCTGTCAAATGGGGAGGATGAGAACTGTCCTGGAGATCAAACATTGCTGAATGGCATCTGTTGTTTGGTAGTGTTCAGAGAAATGAATTGATCAACACTTGTTCATTAAGAGTCTTCTCCATTCACAGTAGTGTGCTACGAGCTGTGTGGGAGGATGGAAAAAGCAGTAAAGAAGGCAACTTTACCAAATAAAAAGAAGCCATAAAAGTCTTCACAAAGGAAGACTAAACTACTACAACCAGAAAAATTCAATGTCATTGAAAATTATCTCTATTTTCTGTAAATATATATATATATATATATATATATATATAATGATGAATGGGAAGTCGTCCCTAGATGGAAAGAAGATAGAATTAGGCTGAGCTGAAAAAGGAGAGAGTTGGAGGAAGAACTAACTAATAAGCATCAAGGGAAAACGTATGTGTGGAAAGACGGGAGGAAGAGGAGATGGGGAAGGAGAGTCTGTAATAAAGTTAGCAATTTACAAGTGGCCCCACAGAAGAAAGGATGCGAAATTTAGCTTAAAGTGTTAGAGTTTGCGACTGTGAGAGGTGTGACATGCTATTCAAGGAGGAGGAGTCATCTTAAACTTTGTTCATCCTAGCACTCTGGGAGGCCGAGGCAGGCAGATTGTTTGAGCTCAAGAGTTCGAAACCAGCCTGAGCAAGAGCAAGACCCCATCTCTACTAAAAATAAAAAGAAATTATCTGGACAACTAAAAATACATAGAAAAAAATTAGCCGGGCATGGTGGCGCATGCCTGTAGTCCCAGCTACTCGGGAGGCTGAGGCAGGAGGATCGCTTGAGCCCAGGAGTTTGAGGTTGCTGTGAGCTAGGCTGATGCCACGGCACTCACCCCAGGCAAC